>JAEAOA010001349.1:0-30000 GCA_016746295.1 Potamilus streckersoni
CCCAAGTGTTGTCCCGTGATGTCATGTTACCTGGGGCCATTTCTCTTGTCGCTATACAGTCCCAGGGTGTGCTAATACAAAATTCCCCTTGTCGCTAAAGTCACCCACGCTGTGCCATTTGTCGCCAAAAATCTTGTCGCTATATCGTCCCAGGCTGTTTTTTAATGATAACTCCCATTGTCGCCAAATCGTCCCCTATTACTACTAATTAACCATCAAATCCACCACGGTTTCATTCCCCGTTGATTATGGTTCACCAAAATCCACTAATTCAAGAACAGAAAATCCCGACTGTTTTTCAACAAAGACACTCTTGTTTGTGTAACAGTTTTTGGGCGAAACGAAAAGGCTTGTTTCAAAAGCTATTCAATGGTGCAATCATTACGATGCTATATGCACATGCCTGGCCTCAGGCAAGCAAAAATTCTCAAAGTAGATATGTTCAATGATTGTGCCACTAAAAATAGGATAATTGCTTGTAAGTGCTTATTGTACCCGAAGAAGGCTAGGTTGTCGAACAATTATGATATAATAAACCTATGATACGTGTTATTTGTAGGTAGGTCTCTGTTTATCTGGTAGGTTTTGGTAATTATTTGTTGATATTGGAGTCAGGGTTGTTAATGTAGTTCTCAACCTGAGTATTTAACCAATTTGTTTAAGACCAGACGTCATGATTTACACGAGACTTCATAATAGCATGAATTGGATTCGTAAAATGGAACCTGTCAAATTACTTAACATGTTAGTAATTTGAGATTTAATTCTTTGTATTAGGTGTTCCGCTCGTGTTTTGTATTACATGACGTAAATTACTAATATTCAGCTCAGAAAGGCTTACCGAGGAATAAAACAAATGTGAAACAGAAACCTGCAAATATAAACTTGGTAGAGTTTCGTGATGCGTGTTCATTAGGTCATTAGAGTAAAATTATTTCTAGTGTTTGTCCGTTTAAGAACATTTCAGTTAACAATGCTTGTTGTCTTGAGGTTCTTGAAAATAAATGACTGTCAATGCCAGACTCACACTGAAGCTGTTTGATTCGTCGGTAGAGACACCTTGCATGTAACAATATTAAGCGATCACATTACCATGACAACTTTGATAGATCATCAGTCATAGCCACAACAAAAAAACATAATCGGAGCTGAAGAACGGCTAGTTGAAATAACCAAGAGAACCGCAGTACCAGAGTGTGGTTGTAGACGTTTTTGGCGAATCACCGCCACGGTAACTGTTTTCCTTTGTGTTGATGGTACACCATGAGCTTCCGCACATGACTTGTCTATAAAAGTTTAAATTTTTGTGTGGGAAGGAGGTCCACGAGGGTGACACTATGAGATACCGCGATGGGTTACACCAACTCTAGTGACGCCAGTGGCATGCGCAGGTGTTACGGGCTTGAAAATTCGTTTGTCAGAATAATGGATTCTTTAGTTTTAGCCAGGGTATTGTCACATTATGCTATATATATATATATATATATATATATATATATATATATATATATATATATATATATATATATATATACACACACACTATTTATTTATACTGCATACATCACACATTAATGTAATTATCTGATTTGTTCTTGTGGCTAAATAATTTCCAGTCTGTACATAAAGTTGTTATTATTATTATTATTATTATTATTATTATTATTATTATTATTATTATTATTATTATTATTATTATTATTCAGTACCATTTGCAGAAATATACAACTCCCAGTGCACACTAAACGCTATATCTACATACTATTTTGCCGTTTCGGATGTACAATATACCAAGATCTATTCATATCCCAAAGCACAACGAGAATCCCAGCGTATGGTCATTCAATAAAACTACATGGTCGATTAACCAACGCCTCATCATGTACGCGAAATTAAACCAACTGGGAGGATTATGTCGTATTTTTTTTACGAGAAAAACAAAATTATACACCTACTCATGTTAATTAGCATGTGCGCGTGCATCACGACATGTTTTAGCAGGTTTCATTTTGCAGGAAAAACGACTGACTTTGTCATGTATTTCTGCATGCAGCAATGGGTACATTTGCACATCTTAGCAACTTACATCCAATGACAAGGATATATTAGATCTGACCAGAATCTAGTGCGGTTATCTGCATTCTTTGTCCTTATACCAATCGTAAATTCAAATTATACAGCATCTATATCTAATACAAAGCACAGGAGATCAACACTGTAACATGCCAAATTTTGTCTCCGATACGATCGCTGTGCAAACTTATCCCCCTCCCCCCAAAAATTAAAAACATTTTTTAAAATGAAATAAAATCAGCATATTCTAGCATCTAATGGTGTAAGTTTTACATCGTGCTAGACACATAGCATAACGACGCTAATCAAGTTTCTCTTGAAAACCGAAACATCACATGCGGTTTCTTGAGAAAGAATGCAGCAATACGGAATTGCAACTTGTTCCAGGCAATCTCTCGAGAAGAGTCTTATTCCAAATTGTCGCGCAACGTCGGCATGTGGCGAAGGACGAAGTAACATTAGATCCAACATTGTGGATAACAAGTTAAACTTGAAAATCACAGCTTGTGATATTAGTCACTTGTTACTTTGTACATGTAAATGTTGGTTATGATATATATTTGACACTACTTACAACAATGTAAAATAATATGATTTTGAGTTAAGAAATCACACTATCATCCACTCGTTGATATTGACACTCTAGCACATATTATGTTAGAAATATATTTCCTTGATAGCGATGTCTTTCAGTACTATGTAAACTTATGTTATTTTTTATATAGGAAAGTATGCATAACAAATGACAATAATTCGCTACTGTTAATTGCATGCTTTCAATCAGATGACCTTGTTAGAAAGTTAATAGGTCAATTGTTTTGATGCACCTAACAGAAGTGGGCCAGTATCACCGCTGTATGTATATTCTGAATATATTGCAGATTAATATTATTGGCATATAAAAGATGCAGAATTATATGAAAATGACGTAAGCATAAATTAGGTTTCTTAAAGCTGTTATATTTATGATAATTATGGTTTTTATACACATTTTCTCAAAAACTCAAAGAATAACAGGGAAAAATGTGTATTTTAATAAAGTTGTCCACAAACAAAAGATTTAGCATATGATCATTTTTTAAGATGGGACAAGTAAATTTTCTGTAAGTCATTATTATAATTAGTGATGCTTTGTTTTTTTGGAAACAGTAGGTTTTTTTTAAAAGTAATGTATACCACTGTGTCAGCCAATTCTTCGCCTTGGGAAATTCTGTGCAAAGATGTCATTTATATAAAATTTGATCACGTTAATTTTGGTCAAAAAATACAGTTTGTATCGAGAAAAAAATGGTCATAATTTAAATAAGGGAAATGATATTCATAAAATGTACAAAATATCCCACAATTCAACTCGAAATGCATATGAAAGTGTAGTACTCATATTAGTACCCTTAGTCCTACCTTGTGGACAGGGTACTAACTATGAGTCTATGTGTGTCAATGGAGCAGCTGAGTGTGATTCACACCCAGCTTTTTTTTAAACCTAATATAAAAAATTTTGAACATGTTCTTTGATTTACAATTAAATAAATTGAATAGTCCTCTTTTTTAATACTGGAATTATCACAAATCAATGTAAAAATAGTGGTAAAATCTCATTTACCTTTCTTATCTGATATTTTCATTTTGATCATTTGCCATATTAGTTAAAATAATGCCTACTTCCGTTCTCAGCCTCATTTGTGTGCCATATAAGGACGTTACGGCCTTATTTGGAAACAAACAGATCATAGTTAAAAAAATGTGGCATGGTTTGAGTCGGAAATTGTGCACATTAAAGTAAATACGGTTTACCGGTGACTTTGAAATTCCACCAAGAAGCAATTATTTTCTCAACAAAATCTGTATTCTGCAATTTGTTCAAGTATCCATTCTCCATCTTTTCACGTTATGTCATTCAACAACTAATACCATAGTGTAAAATATCCATATATAGACTGGCAAGAGTTATGTAGAATAGGGGTCTCAGTGAGAGTCTTGCATTATCTGTCATGGTGGACATGGTGAGGTTAGTGTAATTATGCCAATTTATTTTACAGTGTAAGGGCTTCATAAATTCAAAATAACCCAAACTTCATTGACAAAATGATTATACTTATTTGGTAGATTTCTTAAATATTTGCATTTCTGACTTTAGCAAGGATTTTTTTGCTCCATTACATGATTTGGGATCAGTTTGTAGCCTCAACCACAACAAAGTTGAGGCTACAACATCATAGCTAATGATTGATTGATTGATATTTTTAATGCGCATCAGCACTATGTGGCTATTTAGCGCCAAACATTAGTTTATATCCTTTTTCATTTATAAATGGTAAAATAATTTTATCGACCAGCGATTGGAGACCAAAGAGTTAAAAGGTAAACCGATAAAAATGTGAACGATTGTAAATAATTAAAAGTTTCCCGATCAACGGGGTGTGCAAATGTATGATAACGAAAACATATGATTGGCAATTAAAATCTATCGACTGCATAAATATAACACAAAACTAAACAAGGTGATAAAATAAAAGCTATAACTTACTATAAATGTTTGCTTCCTTAAGGAAGTCTATAATGTTGGTAATGTTAACTGTATCAAAGAGCTCCCTCATGTCTTGCACAACGTAGTAATGATTACGCATAGGTTCAAGATGGAAGCATTCCAGCATAAAGTGCTTAACGGTGAATGGTTCATTACAAGCTATGCACTCTGGTGGGTCTTCTCCTTTTAATATGTAGGAGTGTGTTAAAAAAGTATGACCGAGTCGAATTCTTGCAATGACTACCTCCTCTCTACGGATGGATCTGTAGGAAGGGGTCCATTTTCCTAAGGTTGGCTTGATGGCATGAAGTTTGTTATTCATGGCATCATTCCATGATGCCTGCCATTTCTGGTGTAAACAGTCTTTGATACAACTTTCAAAATCAGTATAGGGTGCTTTAAAATCAGTTGGTTCCAGTAATAGGGCCATTTTAGCAGCACAATCTGCTTTATCATTGCCTTTAATTCCTACAGGCTGGGTAACCAACAGTATACTATATTATGGGAGGTACTCAGCTCAGTATGCTTAAGGAGAATATTTGCTAATAATGGATTCTCCAGTTTTCTGTTATGTAGTGACTGAAGTACTGATAGTGAGTCGGAGAATATTATGCTATTTGAAATACGCTTGCTTGCAATGTATTGCAAAGCAAGGTATATTGCTCTAATTTCGGCTGAAAAAATGGATGTACCATTTGGCAAGCGAACTTTAGTTGTGTGGTTTCCACTTACGAAGGCTGCAGCAGCCTTTTCCTCATCTTTTGATCCATCGGTATATATTTTTGTATATTTTTCAAACTGTGAGAGGAGTTCATGGTAAGAGTTGTGGAAAATGGAAGGGTTTGTCTCCGATTTTTTTCCATCATGTAACGTAAAAATTACTCTTGGTTGCTGAAGTAGCCATGGGGGTGTTTCGAAGATGTTGGCTTTCAGAATATTTGAAAAATCAATTTGAGTACTTTCGAAAAATTGTGATATTCTAATGCCAAATGTAGGTATGACATTTGGTTTATTGTCATATAAGGATTTATATTTTGGTTTAAAAACTGCCGAAAAAGCTGGGTTCAGAGGGCTGGATCTTAATTTGATAGCATATTGTGCGGAAAGCATTTCTCTGCGTTGTGATAAGGGTGGCTCATCCGCTTCGACGAGGAGGCTTTCACACGGGGATGTTTTAAATGCTCCCAAGGCAAGTCTTATTCCCTGATGATGGATTGGGTCAAGCATCTTTAAATATGATTTCCTTGCTGAACCATAAACAACGCAACCATAGTCTAATATGGAACGGATAAATGTTCTGTATAAATTGAGTATGACTCTCCTATCAGCACCCCAGTCAGTGTGCGCTATTACTTTAAGTAAATTAAGAGATTTCAAACATTTGGCTTTCAAATATTTCAAATGTGGAATAAAAGTCAGTTTTCTATCGAAGATAATGCCTAAAAATTTTGTTTCCTCAACAACTGGAATAGGTGTTCTTTCCAGCGTGAGATTAGGTCCATCATGATGTCTTCTTAACTGACAGAAATGCATACAGACAGTTTTTGATTTCGAGAATTTGAAGCCATTAGTATTGGCCCAATTTTGAATTTTGTTTATGTTTTGTTGTAATTGTCTTTCAATTGTATGCATGTGTTTGGATCGGTAACATATTAAAAAGTCATCAACATATAATGAGCAATCCATACCTAGCATCAGACACTTGGTGATGCTATTAATCTTTATATTGAAAAGCGTCACTGATAAAATACTGCCCTGGGGTACACCCGTCTCTTGATCGTGTATATCAGAGAGGGTGGAGCCCACTCGTACTTTGAATTCCCTGTCTGAGAGGAAGTTTGATATGAATGAGGGCAGTCGGCCTTTTAGACCCAGATCGTGTAGGTCATTTAGTATCCCGTACTTCCATGTTGTGTCATAGGCCTTTTCCAAATCAAAGAAAACCGCTACTAAATGTTCCCTCTTTACGAAAGTATCACAAATAAATGTTTCGAGTCTAACCAGATGGTCGTTGATACTACGACCATGACGAAAGCCACTTCGGAAAGGAGAAATTAAATTGTTGCTTTCCAGATACCATACAAGCCGAGAATTGATCATTCGTTCCATTGTTTTACATACACATCTAGTTAGTGATATAGGTCTGTAGTTGGTAGGGTCTGTGCTATCTTTGCCTGGTTTGGGGATTGGTATTATTATTGCTTCTTTCCAAATTTTTGGTACATTGCCAGTAATCCATAAATCATTGAAGATTTCCAGAAGAACTCTCAAGGATGGATCTGGAAGGTGTTTTAAAAACTGGTAATGTATATCGTCAGGCCCAGCGGAAGTATCATTGGCCTTATTCAAGGATTCCATAAGTTCCGACAATGAAAACGGTTGGTTATAACTCTCTAAGTTATTTGATGTGAATTTTAACCGTATTTTTTCTTTTTGAATTTTAAGTCTTCGGAAAGCTTCGGAATAATTAGACGATGAGGAATTTTTGGAGAAACAATCAGCAAGTACATTAGCTATTTCATGCTTGCTTTTATAATTGATGTTATTTAGCTTCAGGTGTTGGAAGCAATTGTATTTTCCTTTACCATTTATTTTGCGGATCGTGTCCCAAACTTTGTTTATAGAGGAACGAGAGTTTAAAGTTGAAACATATTTTTTCCATGATGTTCGTTTATTTTCTTTAATCGTGCGGAAGGTTTTAACCCGCGTAATACGGTATTGAGCTAGATTTTCGGGCGTTGGACGATTATTGAATTTGTTCAGTGCTTCTCGGTGTTGTTTAATGGCTTCTTCACATTCTTTAGTAAACCATGGTTTGGGCTTTTTTTGAGAATTTGTCGAGGACTTAGGAATGTACTCTTCTGCAATCTCGATTACGATAGATGTAAATTGTCGAATTGGATTGTCATCATTTAGTATGGTATTCCTGTTAAGTCTCATTGTACAAAGTGTTTCAAATTTGGCCCAGTCAGCTTTCTTTAAGTTCCACTGTGGAATTGTGTCATCAATTTTGGTATTGGTGTTCTTAAGATATATTGGAAAATGATCACTGCTATGAAGGTCATCAGCGACCTTCCAATTAAAATCCAACAGAAGTGAAGGAGTACATATTGTTAAGTCAATGCAAGTGTATGTACCCGTTCCAGGGTGCAGGTAAGTCGGAGACTTTTTATTAAATAGACACAAGTCGTATCTAGCAACAAAATCTTCAACTTTTTTCCCTCTGTCACTTATGTATTTCGATCCCCATAAAATGTTATGGGCATTAAAATCACCAAGTAAAACAAATGGCGTGGGAAGTTGTTGAACAAGTATGTCTAATTCGTTTGGTGATAATTTAGTATTTGGTGGTATGTAGACAGAACAAAATGTAATCACCCGATGTAGAGTGACACTTACAGCAATGGCTTGTAGATTTGTATTTAAAGGGATGTTTCTATGTGGGGCTCTATTGTTCACAGCAATAGACACCCCTCCTGAGGCCCTGTCAACGTTTTGTAGGTATGTGTTAAACAGGGAGTAGTTTTTGAATGTGATATTGTCCGTATCTTTTAAAAAGGTTTCCTGAAGACATAACAAAGCTGGATCATATTTATTTAAAAGCAGAAGAATCTCATTGTAATTAGCTTTAAGTCCTCGACAGTTCCATTGTATTATTGTGTTTTTCATTATAAATTTAGAATGGAGGTTTTGGTTTTAGGTTAGACTTTTCGAGGGGAACATCTATAGGGTTATTTATCTGGGGGAAGTACGGGTGTGATTCTTTTGTTAGGTTTTGATCTAGCTTGAGAACACGGAGCAGTATCTTCTGCATCCATGTTCTCAATGTCCCTAAACCTGTTGAATTGTTTGATGGGGTCATCTGACCCCTTTTGTTGTCTATTTCCATGGGATTTGCTTTTCTTTGGTGACTTAGTTTGCTGATTGTTGTTAAAGGTCGTTTGGGTAGATGCTGTGGTTTTTTGTGCTTGGTAATGTGGGGTGTTATGTTTTAATGTTGAATCGGGTATATCTGTTTGAGTTTGAGCATCCTTCGATGTCTTTGGATTGTTTTTCACTATAGTAGAGAAGGATGGGCCAGAAAGAGATGTTTTTGACTGTACTAGCTTTCTAGCCTCTGGGTAGGGAATGTTGTTAGTATATATTAGATCCTCTGAATTTCCTTCTCTTGTTTCCAGGTATCACAATCCTTGGAATTGGTGTGGTGTTCTTTTCAACAGTAGATACAATGTGGAGTTGCTTTGCATTCCGATTCCTGGTGAGAGTTGTCTCTGCATCGACCACATATTTGGTTTCTTGAACAGCGGATTTCATGGTGTCCATATTTTTGACACTTGTAGCATCGAAGTGGGTTGGGGATATATACGTCAACCTTCACTTGCAAAAAACCAACTTTGACCACTTTGGGTACTGTTGGCTTATTGAAGGTGAGTATAATGGTGTTGGTGTCCTGCAGATTGTTGTTACGTTTGATACGTATTCTGCGGACTGCAATGACACCTTCATTTTTCATTCCTTCAATGATATCTGTGTCGGTGACTCCAGCCAAGTCACGACAGCGAATAACACCTTTGGAGGTATTCAATGTTGTGTGGGCGAACGACGACGCTGGAATATCGAAGAATGTTTTTATTTTTTTGAGGTTTTCTGTTTGACCTCGTCGCTGACATTCAACAAGTAGACAACCCGATTTCAACTTTTTAACACTTTTTGGTGATCCAATCAATCCGGTTATTGTCTTTTCTATAACGAAAGGAGAAAGTGTAGTAAGTGCTTTTGTGGCATCTTTTGATTGTATTACCATGAAGCGTGGAAATGAATCCACGCCACATGGTTCATCATCTGTGTCAGATCCTGGTTTGGTTCGTTTTGGAGTTTTTTTTTAATTCTCCATGATGGCAGTTTGAAAAATTCAGCACCCGTGCTCCCCACCCACCAAGGAGCCCAACAAGGGGACACTTTTCAATTGCCAGGGATACACAAATACGATACTCAGTTGGTAAAATTACCTTTAGTTGACCCTGAAGTCGCCTATTTTGAAGGTCAGTAAAATTACCCCCCGATTGACCCGTTAAGCCACCGCCTTCTAGGAAGTCTTCTAAGATTTAAGAAAGGAAAAGATATAGCAATAGAATGTAGGGGCAACGGTGGTATCAAGCGAGATACAAGAATAAAGTAAAAGGAGATGACAGAGTTAATAAAGACTTCCTAGGGCTCGGCGTGACCAGCTGATTTGTCGAGACTGGGCCCATCTCAACCACCCGTCTTAGGAGAAGTAGAGGCCAAAGTAGTGTGTTGCAACTACCAGGATCCTTTCCTCCTCCGTTACGGGTCGCAACCCACGGCAAACAGGTTGCCTCTACTTAGTCGCCTTTTACGACACGTAGCGAGGCACGTCGGGCCAATTCTACAACCCCGAACCCGCAGGGGGATCATAGCTAATGAAAGTGATTTCTAAATGTCAACATGAAAACCCACTCCTTGACATTCTTGAATCTGTAATCCATAAAATCCTATTTACTATGTATCTTTTAGAATCATACAAATAAATACATTATATAAAAGTTAGAAATGTATACCTTAAAACAAAGTCTCATATGTCATCACTGATTTTTAGTGGGAGGTCTTTGTTGTCATTTATTGTGCATATTTACAAGAAAAGATACAATTACCATTTACTCACTGTACAGGGCTGACCTTGGGCCAATACCACACTCAAAGGGGCCCCTATGTTAGTAATCTTTGTAATATATCCATAGGAAAAAAGTCTGGCTTTGACCCATCATCTGTTACAATTTGCTCCAAATATTTTATGCTTTGGACTGTTTCTAGCTTCATACCTTGGACCTTTGATGTAAGTAATGATGCCCTTGGTGTTGTTGGTCATAAGTTTGGTCTTCTGTGCATTGATTTCCATGCCATAGACTGTAGAGGTTTTGTCCAGGCTCTCTACTAAGCTATCTAGTTCTTGCTCATTTCCTGCTAGTCCATCAATGTCATCAGCAAAATGTAGGTTGGTGACTGTTCTGCCTCTGATGCTGACTGTTTCTTCATGCTTTTCAAGCACGTCAGTCATGATTCATTTCCAGAAAGATGTCGAATAATGTGGGAGAGAGCAGAAAGCTGCTTTGTCTGACTCTGCCCTTCTGAACCAGTCCCCTATGTTTCCGTTGAAGTATACTGCACTGGTCCTTGTCATATAGGTGTTCTATTACTGTGATGAGGTTGACATTGATGTTGTACAGTCTCAGTCCCGCCCAAGACTGTATGCCATACCATGTCAAATACCTTTTTGAAGTTCATGAAGATGTGGTACAGATCTTGCTGGTGTTTGAGGTACTTCTCACATAATATCTAAAGGTTCAAGATCTGCTCCGTTGTGCAGCGCCCTGCTCTGAAACCTGCCTGCTCCTCGGCAATGATTTTTTGAGCTTGTGGCTTTAGTCTGTTCAGCTCAGCAGTATCTTCAACATGACTTTTCTTGGATGGCTTATAAGACAGATTGTACGGTGGTTTTGACGTTGTTGCAAGTTGCCTTTCTTGGAGAGGGTGATGGTCACTGGTTTTGTCCATGGTGAAGGCCATACTCCTGTTTGCCACATCTTGTTGCAGATGTTTGATTCATTGCTTCTCCCACCTTCATAGACTAGTTCGCCTGTGATGTTGTCCACTCCTGCTGACTTATATTTCGGCAATCTCATTGCTGCTTCTACTTCTTCACATAGGATAGAGTGTTTGCCATTGTTAGTTGCTGGAGGGACATTCAATACCTCTGGATCTATTGTGGCTCTGTGGTTCTAAAGTTATGTGCAGTACTCTGTCCATGTTTTCAGAATGTCTTTTTCTTCTGTGAGGTGGTTTCTGGCTTTATTCTGTAAGGATGTAACTTGCTGTTAGGTCTTGGACCAGATGATACGCTTTCTTGTTGTTGTTCCTTTTCAAGTTTCCTTCAATGTCTTTGGCCTGTTCTTCTATCCAGTTTTTCATGCTTTTCTTGACTTCCCGGTTGACTACATTGCCACTTCTGATTTGTTCTTTTTCTTCTTCAGCTCCCTCTTCTTGTCACACAGGTTCAGGACCTCAGCTGTGACCCATGGCTTCTTGATGGGACGATGAATGCCAAGCATATCTCAGGCTGTTTTGGTCATTGCTGTGTTAAAGGTGGTGACCAACGTGTCCATTTCTGTCTCGTTAGCATCTAGGATCGTGAGTGGTACAAATTTCCCACTAACCATTGCCTGGAAAGCTTCTGCTAATTTGGGATCCTTCAGTTTTTTGAGATCACAACTCTATTCTTGTGTGGCTTTCTTTATTGACCTTCTTTATATGTAGTCAGAAGGTCATCATTACCAGATCATGGTGTCCATCAGTGTCCACTCTGGGAAAGCTTCAAGTATTGGCAATGTTTACATTTGACTGTATTCACTTCTTCACCATGATGTAGTTGATCTGACTCTGATGATTTATTCTTGGACTGTGCCATGTCCATCTTCTGGATACTTTGTGTTGGCTGAAGGTGTTTGCCAGCATAAGGTCATTTTAGCTAGCGTATTCCAGAAGCCTCAGGCCTCTCTCAATGGTCTGTGCATTGCAGAAGCGCCAAAATATTCCTTTCCAGTTCATGCAAGGGTCCTCATCTATCTTGGCATTCCAATCACCTTGCACAACCAGAATGTCTTTCTTTGGTGTTTTATCCACAACTTGTAGCTAGTCATCAAAGTCTTCCACATCATAATAGTTTAATGTTGGGATATATGCCTGTATGATGGTGATGTTGAATGAGGTTGCCCTGCGGTGATGAGTCAGCTGGAGATGGGCTGACATTCCATGAAACTACTCATACTTTCCTTGTGGACAAGGAGCCCAACTCCCTGCTTATGTTTGTCCTGTCTGACACTGAAGTACAGTTTGTGGCCTTCCAAAGCAGTTGTTTCTCCAATGTTCTTCCATTGTATCTCACAGAGGCCTAGGATGTTCTGGCGGTATTTTTTCATTTCATATGTATGCTCCTCAAGCTTTCCTGTGGTTCTCAGTGTTCTCATATTCCAGATGTCAATAGTGATGTTCCTTACATGAATCTTGCGGCCCTGTTGCATGATGAAAGGTGCGGCCCTTGTTGACTGGGCAACAGCCAAGCCAATATTGGATAAGTAATGGTTGTCATTTTTCATGCAGTGTGTCTAGCAGCTGACATCTGGTGGCGCCCAAACCTCTCCAGGCCTGACTACAGCTGATTTCCTTCAACTAGTAGGCTCTCCTTGGTCGTGTAGCCATTGAGCTGTTTAGCAGCCATGTCACTTGGCCATTGACTTCGCCTTGGAAGTTCTTCTGTCTAATGATGCCATGTTAACATCATGCTATTTATCCATAGCTGGAGCATTTACCTTTCCATGCATGTCTGGAACTCTTGCACCTTCACTTTTTCTAATTGTAACAACTGTATGCAAGAATCAGCATTTATACTCCATAAATATTTATAGATCATCTTGGTTACTAATTATACTTACTTGCTTATAAGTGGAGTCAAAAGTACAAACAACATAGATCCTGATCTGTCATATGATAATGTTCCTGCACATCAGGTTCTATATTGTTTATTCTACTGATTACTCCTAACTTACAGCACAGACCCAGATCTGCTAGTATATTATGCAACAGCAGATCTTGGTCTGTGCAGTTGGTCTTCTTATAGATGAGTATTTCCATATCCAAATTATTACTAGGTAACATTGATTTTTATTTAAAAACCTTGTTACAGATTTGCACTGATAGCTTTTGTTATACTGGTTTGACCTTTATACTTGTTGACATTATAAAGCATTTTATGGGAATGACTAACTTAATATAATTAGAAACAATTTACCCCCCCTTTGTACTGATGGCATTAGTGCACAGAGATCTACATATTCTATACATAAATATAACACAAGTAAAAGCGATCTTTGAATAATCATCATAATATAATTGTAAGAGCACTTACCATCAACATATTCATCATCATCATCATCATCATCATTATTATTATTATTATTATTATACAATAAAACAGAAAAATCTGTGTAAAATGTGAACTTTCTGATTTGAATCATAAAATTTACAAATGATTGTGTTTCAGTATAAATAGTAAGAATAGATTTACTCAAAGTGGCATACTAAACATTGTTGCTATATTGTTTTACCTAATACACTACACTACAGAACAGTATCTGTGATCTAATATAAAATTGGCATTGACATTTCTAAAATTAAATTTTGTCTTTTTTTAACTTTCAGATAAGAGTCATCAGTTTCAGCTGGTAATTTATTGGCTAGACAAAATGGTGGGTCTGCCAGGTGTTGGGGATACAATCCAACGGATTGATACGATGGCCAAAATTCCAGATGGCGCCATTATATTAAGAGACGAGGACGTCTTAAAGTACCAAATGTCAAGGCTTGTAAAGTGGAAACCCAAGTCTGAAGTGTAAGTTGTTTCAGAATGAAAGTTGTGTCTAGTCATTAAATATTCATGATAATGAAAGGTCTGTACAGTAGCATTAAGATTTGTGAAAATCCAACTATATACTCACTTTAAGTGATATTCATCAGCAGACATAGACCTTGGTCTGTTTGTAGCCCGATGTGTGAGCAGACCAGGGTCTGTGTTGTTTTAACAGCTCCATAGATTCAGTCCTGCATTTGTGTTATTCTGAGGCAGTCAGAGGTCTATAATGATTGTACTTGTATTACAAGCAAGAGCATATAAGTGTTGAGCTTTTATAAACCAGACATTTATACTGTTTGTTATTGTTACACATGATTTTGATCAGTTACATTCATTTTCACTGGAGAAAATTTCAGGTGTTGTACTTAAGAACTATTACACTTCTAAGTCATTTTGATAATGCAGTTTACAGCATGATATATGAAGCTGTCTGACTGACTGCACATGCCTGGCCTGCATTAAATCATTCTATCACTGCTAGAGAAGGCAGTCATTCCTGGATGAAACATTTGGATACTATAGTGTCTGGTTCATGACATGAGCCTCACTTTATAGTGGTAGAGAACAATTTTTCCATCCTGATATGGAACTTGTAATACATAAACTTGATGTATTTCTCCCAAATGCATTGAAAGTAGCTCGTGTTTCAGAGAAAGCATAAACATTGTTTGGCAAGGAAATTACTTGCAACTCCTTAGTCTACTCACCTTCGTGGTGGAAATGTCACGATCCCAGTTTACATAAGTGGCATGTTGATTCTTTAAGAGAAGGCTCTTGAAATTGATCTTTAGAAAATGATAGCTGTTGTCAATCTCTTCCACACATTTAGACCATATCCATGGAAACACAGTTCTGGTCATAGCAGATAATTAAGTTGTGGAGACATTTATTCTTCAGTAGGGGAACAATCACCAGACCTTTGACTCACAGTTGGGTAGCATCAATATCAGGCAATATTCAGGTCAATGTCCTGCCTGACTCCTTATCAAGGGAAGACAACTGCTTCATAGAGTGTTGTATATCTGATATTTTATACATCTTTTTCATTTTGTCCCGGAAACATTTTATCATCTGGAAGGTAATGTGGGCATACACCATTCCTTCATCAATTCTGATTATGAAGATAATTAAGAAATCAGGTGCACAGTAGCTTTGATGAACCTACTAAGAAGAAACATTCTGGATCTGCAATCTTCTTGATTTGTTGACAGATGAGACAGGTCATAGTGTCTCCTCTTCAGCGCATGCATTTTTGAGATTGGCACTATTCCATCCATGTCAAGAGACTCCTCCCTCGAATGACTTGAAATTTGGATAACACTTAACTTCAGCATGCAGAGTGTGAATGAGCCGTATAGGATATGAGTAGATCTGAACTACATGCAGTTCCATTATAATGGTTCAATCATTCTACTGAAATATCCTGATTCCTTCCTAAGAACAGCATGATGTACCATGTCAACTAACAGTAATTACTTGTTCCCTTTCCTTGATCATCATGTTGAGAGAAGCAAAGCAGCTGAACTCTGAGTATCCTGAAATACATGGACAATATCTACATCAACTATATATGACTCTTCTTGCTGCTGAATTGCTAGACATAAGTGCTGATCATTTGGATAAAGAGACTTATTACTCAATGTACTCTTAATCTCCAAAAAATCAAGTACTCTGATTAACATTGCAGTTTATGAAATATGAGCAGCCTCCATAAGTTCAGCTTTGAACATATCTTAATTTGGGACAGACGCAGAGGACTGGAAAGCTCAGTCTGCTTTCTCAAGCTTCCATTGACATGGCCTTGCTAAGGAGAGAACAAAATTTTGTTGCACAGATAGTGACCACTTCTCCATTTATGAAAGCATAAAATGTGATGCAGACATGAATGTGCCACTTTTGCTGGATTTGCCTGGTGAGATAGGTACGGAATCCCACAAAGATCTCCCCTGTGTGTTTATAAATATTTTGCCTTTTGTTTAGCTAAACTAACATTGTGCTAAATAATTAAAGTGATCATGTTCCTTTTGGATGACACTGGTAGAGATAGCATGTTCATCATTTCTTCCTATTACCTGTTCTCCTGATATAATGTGCATTAGCCAGAGAAAACTTAGTTTTTAGTAACTTGTGTTTCTCCAATAATGCTTGCCTGATCACATTACAAATAATCCTTGCCACCATTCTCTGCAATGCAAGCATCCTTTAAGGTGTGACTCAAGTTTTTTTTTTAAAGAACTGAATACACCTTGTAGGTAGCAAAGGGAGTTAAACCAGTAAGAGTTACTTCCCTTTACTGATGATGCGGCCGAAGATGTTTCCCATCTTCCAGCAGGATTTAAAGGTAGAAAAGAAAGTTATTCTTAATGTAACATGATCTGGTAAGTATTATTTACTTTTAAAAAATTCTAATGTAGTTATTTTGTTGTATGCAATTGTCATACACTAAACTGGTATGTTTTGATGCAACAACTCCAGAGCCAATCAACCTTACCAGTCTGCACATACATAATTTTGGACACTGAATACTACATTCAGTTTTGCATTGCTGATTATAATTGTTATAACACTTATGCAGCAATTGATAGCAACCAATCAGTTGAATGATGATAATACATTAAAGAAATATAAATATAATTATTAACAAATACAACTAATATCAAACTTCTGGCTTTGGAGAAAGATAGCTTCTATTATCTGTTATAAAAATGTTCCAAATTTGGTTAATTTATGCATAAAATTTCACCATTACATTGGTCCTGGAGAGTTAGTATTTTTGTAATTGAGTTTTGTATGTAGACATGCCTTTGGAATGATTATCTACAATGAGACAGATGTTAAGGTAGGGGGATGTAGAAGTGGTCCTATCTGTGTTTGTTGCTTTTGCTTTCACATTATTTATTTGATTTGAACCATATTTACAGAAAGCTTCATTGCAATAGCAGGTTTTTTTTTAGGAAGATTCAGAGCACATTTCTTATAATGTTCTTGATTGTCAAAGAATAAGGATCACTAATGCACAACTTTGTGAACACTAGCTTCAGCATTTTTTACAAGATTTTCACTAAAGTCGCCAACATTGTATTTCAGTCAGCTTGGATGAGTTTATTGATTTGTGGAGATTTTATCTTCCCTGTTTATTGGATTACAACCAAATTTTTATGTAACGTTTCATCTTTGCAATAATAATGACATGAATCTTCATAAGGACTCTGTGTTGAGGTAACAGATCGCTATTCATTTATTGTCAATAGTCTGACTGTCCATCCATTCTTGTAAAGGTATGTTTTATCTTATTGTCCAGTTTGGATGTGGATATCGTTCTTTATCCATTAACATTAAATCTCCACTTTTTAACCAGCATAGACCAGGAATCGTTTATTGTGTACATTGTCTTATGGACGTAGATGTGCCTTTGATATACTTTGTTATCAACTCTATTGTGCATTGAGTTATGGCCTTTAACAATTAAGTTCATATATTTTACATGGCTAACTTTTTACAGACCAATCTCAAGAAACATTAAACATTTATGTTAGTTTGACATGAATATTGTCAGAGATTTTTATTTTATGAGTTTAGTTTTCTTTAGATTTGTTATGACTCTTTTTGTCTATCTTCCTTTCTTTGGTTTTTGCAGGATAACCTTTTTATAGATTTTTGTTGTATTCCAACCAAAATTTGGCATGCATCTGTATATAATGTTGAGCCACTGAATAGGTGTAATTTCAAGAGTCCTAATCATTGTAGAAGTTATGGCCCCTGATTGCCAATCCTGTTGCTTGGGTAGCAGAGTTACATTGCTTCCTTGAAATCATGTGCACAAAAACATTGACCACACTGTAAGTGAGGGCGCGAGTTATCAAGTGACCTATGAAAACTTATAAATAAATGGGAATTGACAGAGGGGGGAAAGCAGGGGTTTTGTTTTTTTAAGTTACGTTGTTGGATACTCATTTTATAATCATAATGAAATTAACTAAATATCTCTTCATAATAGCTTTTTTTTCTCCATAAATGAAATTTAGGAGATTGTCAACAACATTATTTCACATGGTTTCCATTCACTTAATGTGTACCATTACACACATTGTGTACTATGTCTCAGATTTTTTAGCATTGAATTGGACAAATTCTATTTTGATTGTTCTTTCGAAATTATTAAAAGATTTATTGAAAAATTGTCATTCTTTTTGGGAAACAGTGTTGAGTACATGAAAAGACAGATAGGTAGATAGATTTAATCACAGTTGAAGTAAAATGTAAAGTAAATAAATTCACAAGGGTTAATCATTACCATGAATTCCATGCTTATTTAAAACAAATCAATAAGTTGTAGTTTGTGACACACTTGATATCACTCTTCATTTTGAAAAATCAGTTAATTTTTTTGTTAGCCAATGATTTCTTTACCACTGAGCAAAATCTCAGATTTTTCAACTGCATGATCTTTATAGAATCAGCATTTTGGTTTTCAAACACTGTATGGCAAAATTAAAAGATTCTTTTGCTTCCTGAGCAGTGAAGGTGTGTCCAAGTGACCACCTAAGGCAGGAAAAAAATATTGTTTTATTAAGAAACACCTGACTGCTTAAAGTGTGGAAGGCAGGTAGTTGTTACATAAAGACATTTATATAGGAAATTTTTTGGATTATGCACTGTTCACCACTGAGTATAGATAACCATTAGGGCATGTTTGAATGTACTTTCTAAGGCATGCCCACTGAAAATGTCATCATTGTTCCTAGCCTATTCAGGGATTGTACAACACCATACCCTTTTTAGATGGTGCCATGCCCTCTCTGGGGTGTATCCTGCTGTCGTGGGGTCTGTCTTGTTATTAATTTCTATGGTAACATTGGGAGCATCATCTTGGTATAATTTAGTCCAATTTTTCAATTGTTTCTTCAGCCCTACAATTGTTTTTTGGATGTGAGGTATTTTTAAGGCCCTGCCACCTTAATCTACCTTGATATATATTTTCTGAGGATAATACAAAGCATGTGGAACAATTCTATGTATTCATTTCGAGCATCAACCTAACATAATTTTTCACTTCCAGTGCAAAATAATAACTTATATACACCAGTGTATAGTGCACAAAAATTACCACTCAGAGAAGTTGCCCTTAGAAGAGTTAATTTATATTGCTTAAAATATCCTTATAGGCAACCATTGCCCTGCCCAGATTATTGGTTTAGGAACTACACTGATATGATAAATTTGTATATTAAATAAACCTACTAATAGTCCATTGTATTCTTAATTTTTTGTGTGTTTTAGGTGGCCGTTAACATGGGGTTCATCAATCCTAGCAGGCTGTGCAGCATTTTCAGGATGTTTGCTGCATTTTCATTATCGCACGAAATGGCTGTTAGGTCCCAAGGGTCGAGGAGCATATTTCCCTGCAGCTTTGATACCAGCTGCATTGAATTCATTGCTACATGAAAATATAGTTGTGAGAGATATTTTAATGGGTCGTTTAAAGTGTCCAACATGTGCTGAACTTCATTCAGCCGGGCTTCATACTATAATATCCGTTTTCTTTCCTCTTGCAGTAACACATCTTTATAATGATATAAAGAGACGGGAAACACAAAATGAAATCCCAGCTAAAAGGCTATTAAAATTTCTAAGGACTCCAAAACAGACTAAAAATTTGTTGTTGCCTCTTTTTATTGTCCAATTTGCAGCAGGAATGTTTATGGCTAGGTATGAAGGACACACTTATTACACTGTTCTCATGAGACCAGACTATGCAAGTCAAGAGTAAATGGTTGTTTATTAGCAAACTTAAACTAATGAATGAATTACTGTCCATTACTGTATGTACTAGGCCAACTGCAAACTGCAGATATGCTGTTGCATAATGCAGTAAATCCAAGCAAGCTCATTGCATAATATAGTGGCAGATCTGGGATTGTTGAGTTTTTAAGGAGTAATCTGTACATGGGGGTCCTATGCTATCAGGAAAAAGTTGGGAGAAATTAAAAGATTTTCCCGACCTTGAAAAGTCCTTCAATTTTGCAAATATTGATGAAAGTCTAGAAAAACCTGGGAATTTTCTGCCATCACTTCACACATGAAACACTTCAGGATGTTTTATTATATGACATTACTACCTCATTCACATGTGCTCTCTGCTTGATAAATCAAACTGACCAGATTAGCCTGGGACGCTGTATTATTGCAGCATATAATGTTGTTATCAGTACACAAAAGAACCGAGCTGATATTGCTGCATTGTTACAAATAGTAAAGTTTCTCTGATTTTCCTTCTGTCTATTTCTGTAAAATATATCGGTCAATCCAATTGTGTTAATATAAATAAAACCGCATATGCTGGCTAACCCAGATTACCATGCCATGGGTTAACAACTCTATATTATCTCGGTATTTACCTTAAATTATGTACGGTAGCACACACATATTATAATACAAATTTGAACTTGGTGATAAGATGTAACGTCCACGTTTGCACTGGCTGAAAATTTTCACGAAAATGAAGGATTTAATGACTACATTGAATACACTGATGTCAGTTATGTTGAAATCAATGATAACAGTAGTAAAAAAAATATGTATCACCGTCTGAATTAAGCAAAATGTGGGCAGAGAAATCTATATATGAATAAATCAATTATTAATAATATTATTATTGAAATGTTACTAATTTCAAAAGTAGTTTATTATTGCTTTCCTATTTATGTTGGATAAGTAGGCTCATTAGCAGTGTTGTGTCAATTTGGGGCCATAATGGCCACCATGAAATCAAATTGCAACCATGACCTTGTTATGACATTTATGTCACTATCAGGATATGACCTATGATCATCAAAATCAGAGGATACACTGGAAAAATTTTGTAATCAAATCTAATACAGTTATAGCAAGTTTGACTGGAGTTCTGTTTACGGTGAACAACGTAATTGCATGCACTTTACAAAAACTGATGTTCATTCGTTTTAATTGTAAACTTTATTAAAATGTTGACATTTTAGATGGAATTATGGTAATAGATATTTGCGTCCTTACTGGCTACAGATTTACATGCGTAAACAACCACTAGACGACGCATGTCTAAAATTAATCGGAAAATTCCATTTACCAAGATAATATAGAGTCTGCAATAATAGATCGTTGGACTATACTGGTTTCATTAAAGTATCTAACTTTCATTTAATATATTAGAATTTCTGTACAACAACATTTAAAAAGAGTTTGTTGTTGATACGACTTCTGATCTCGTTTAAGATTTGTATAGCCATGTGACTAGTAATGAAAATGGTAAGTACTGGGTCAGGTTTCATCTATGTCGTAGTTTTGTCTACTCTGTCAGCAGTACATATCTGTTGTGTTTATAATGTATATTACATTACTTTTCTCACCACTATTTAGCACAACTAAATATTTCTTCAGGTAAAAAATGCATTTTCATCTAAATGTTGGCCTTGAATATACTATAAAGTCTTCCACATGTAATGGTCCCATGAGTTTCAACCAAAAAGGATTGTTGTGCTTTTCTCCTCAGATTCAGATAAATCTGAAATGTCAGGTATCTAAACAGGGCTTGGACTGCTGTCTGATCCTTCCTCTTGAATCTGATGATTCAAATCGATGTCATCACTTTCAAATCCTTCAACACTTTCATCAGAATTGTCTTCGGAATGCATGAATATTGCCATTTTGTTACTTTCACAACTGACCTTGTTTTCAATGGAATTAACCATTTACATGCTGTAAAACTACTAATGGAATGCTTTCATCATTTTATGTAAGTTCTTTTATCATTGGCTAAATATTGTTAGAAAAATATGTGTCTCAGGGGTGTCCCAATCCTGGGCCGGAAACACGGAAACACGTGTATGAGCCAGCCAGGATATAGATAGTATTAGCAGCAGCTTGAATATGTGTCTTGAGGGTTAATTGTATGGTCATATATATATATATATATATATATATATGTGTGTTAGTAGACAGTAAAGAGTTAAAGACAACGATTATAGTACATGACATTTCTGAGATAATAAATCATTTTTATATTGAATCCATGCAGGTATAAGTCAGTATGATATAAGTTTAAATTTGTTAGGTCTGCTGGTAAGCAATTACCATATGTCACTTTCAATGGTGGTGGCAAATTCCAAATTTTCTATTGTGATGATTCTACACCGAAGCCTAAATATCCGAATATGATAAATGGGGTATGACTATTTGGAGGAAACCTGGATTAGAAAACCAACTGAAAATCCAGTCCTTGTTTATGCAATAGTGTATAATTTTGAAGGTCAAAATTTACATCAATTGTTTTGAAAATGTGTTTTTAAATGATGACTTCTTCACTACATCATCTTATAGCGATTAAGTTTGAAAGGTCTTGTTTGGAATTTTATTGGCACAGATAAATTCAGGGTTAAATCCTTTTCATTACAAGACAAAATTCTAATTATTTGCATTTATTTTTTTATACTGTAATAGGAAATGTTTACGTAATATATATAATTCTATAAAATTAAAGGTTTGAAAGGAAACAATTTATGTTCTTTATGTTGTTCCCACTTAGAAATATAAGGCAGGTCAACAAAATAAATTAGAATTTTTATTCTGTATATTGAAATGACTTTACATGCCAATTTATAGGAATGTAATCAGACTTGTTAAATGTGATAAATTGTGTGGTTTTGTACATGATCATCTTTTCTTACTTAGATGTTTTGGAGAGTCTTGAAAACGAAACTTTAGATTTAGAAAATGCATATTTTATAATCTAAACTCATCTTTAATTCCATTCAGTAAAGGTCATATAAGAACTTTGAAAAAATTAATTTTATCCTGGAAAAACCTTGGAAGTGACCTGGAAATTTATCTTTAGAAAAGCGTGGGAACCAGTTGTACAACAAATAACATAAACCCTGATCTGCAGGTACACTTGTTTGCAATTTGACTCTTAAGTGAGTATATATGGTAAACAATATATCAGACCCTGTTCTGAGTGTCAGTTTATTTAATTTTGTATTTAAGAATGCCACATTTGTGTTAATACATAAATTTTTGGATTGACCACATGTCCTTATGTTTCCTCAGTAAAATGGTTTCGACATAGTAGATAAACTTGTCCATAATCTACATTCGTCATAAGGAAGAAGAGGTCGTCTTAAAATTCAAAAGGTCAAAAGTTGAGGTTACTGTGACTGAAATAAGAAAAGATAATTTATGCAAAGTTTTAATTACAAACTTTCTACCTTCAACAGAGTTTGTGGATGACATTTAATTTGGGTGAGAATAAATCCAATTGAGTTTGCTGTCAATAGGTGAATATTCATGTGGATAAACAAAGAATTTTGTTTCGTGTAATAATATTAGTACCAGTCATTATACCTTAACAAGTGTATTTGGTTGACTTGCATTTCAGGTATTGAAGAGGCTTTTTTATTTGGGAGTCATAAGGTAAAAAGTCAGTCATTGTAGAAAAAGATTATTGGTTTTCCAGAATAACTTTTGTTTTTGTTCCTTGACCACACTTTGTTGCTGACTTGAACTTTGGGCAGTAAATATTCAGAGGTCGGAATCACATGTGTTATACTAAAATACATTTCTACACATTAAGTTTGGTAATGATCTGCACATCTAGACCCAATGACAAGGTTATTGAAACTTGTTTGTCACTAATATCCAGACACATGTACACTACTAGTGACTACATAGAGAATAATTGATCACGGGCAAGACTTATTATCGGCAGTTCATGATAATCTTGTCCCAAGACAAACCTTTTTTATCAAGTCGTACATTTTTGGGGAGCGGTCTCAATCATAATATTGATACTTGGTGAAAATATAGGGTATAAATTGCAGGATTTTAAAATAAAATCAAATGAAACTTGCATCTTGAAAAAACAAAACTTAAATTGTATTAAAAAAGTAAAATAAAAACCTTGCTGTCATTGTTTATGCTTTTCAACCTAACATAAAAAATTTCGAAGAACAAAATGTGATAAATCTAGGAGCAGTACTGGAATACTGTGAAACCAGAATATTTTAATGAGTTCATGCCACTGTTCCCATCCAGAAATGCATATATAGTATGTACTGTTTATCCATTTTATTATGGTATTCATTACACAATACTGGTATCTAAATATATTTAGATTTTAATAATATTAAATATTACTCACTGCAAAGTGAAATGTCCATCAATATGTGTTTACCCATGGGTGTTTACTGAACAATCTAGTTGCATTATAGTTTATGTTTTGCTATATGAACACTGATGAAATAAAAGTTTTCATTTGACTTGTATTTGCCTTTTTCATTAGCCGGATCTGATTCCAAAAAATATTTCCTAGGTTAGCTGGCAGTGCAAAGACTCTTTTCACCCACTTATTTTTCCCCACTTTACAACCTTTTCATCAAGAATTGGACCTTAATTCCTTAGAATGGGAAGGTTGCATCCAGGTTGTTGTTCAAGCTTTAAATTTCATACTTGTTAAGCATGAAGAAGAGATGCTTTGTGCACCTGACCTTAATCGCTATCTTCTTGAGGCATCATCAACTGTTTTCTGAACCCTTTGATAGAGCTTCCAAATTTATACTTGTTCATTTGTCAAGTAGAACCCAATTATTCAGTTTACAACTTCCTGTGATCATGCGCAACACCTGATAAGTTGTTTTTTAAATCCTTTAATTGTTTCACAGACTATTCTCAAAGTGTCTCCAAGTTCCAACTGTTCCATTGATTAAATCCCATGCATACTGGTAAAAAGAAGCCACTATATGGATGTATCTTTACATTAAAGAACCATGCTTACTTACAATAATGGCTAGTTTTTTTTCTTTGTACATAAATTGCTTATGAACACTGAGAAAGGAATAAATGAGAATAGTCCAAGGGAAGTTTTATTCAATTATAAAATAAGCATGTTATTTACTCACATGATTCTAATGTGGTGGTGGGGGGGGACAAATTCAACACAAATTTGTTTTGTTGCAGTTTTGGAACACGGTGATCTAGGTGTAAGTTTGACCATAACTTACAGGACAGGGAAAAAAATATTTCTTTTATCTTGTCCTAAGATATATGACAAAGATGCTAATTTTGATTGGTTTTTTTTTTTTTTTTTTTTGATATAAAAACTTTAGAAGTAAGGTGAATATTGTTATTTGTCATGTTAATTCAGTCAGAACCAATACTGAGCAGGATTTCTCTTTTATATACAAACTATTATTTATGTTTAGTCAGTTTTACTGGGAAATTGTTGTTAATTTACTTTATTTACCTTGAAGGATTACTGAAAATACTAATCAATTATTTATTTCATGAGAACTAAAAAGCTGTGCACATTGGGTACTACCTGAAATATGGGAGGGTTTTTCTTAATTCCAATTGTCTATATGATAATGTTTAACAATTCACTTGTATCTAAATCAAAGTATTCATGAGTTCTAATAATTTGAGTTCCCCAAATAATTTAACACAACCATTATGCAGATAGATATCATCATTAATGATTATCCTCTGTGTACCAAATTAATCAGTGGATTTTCATTATTTGTCGTCATTGGTGGAGATATTTATTATAGAAAAGCTCTAAACCAGATTCTGGATCAGCTACTGTAGTGTGTCCTTGCACCAATGACCTAATTGTGTTGCTGAGCTGTTAAACACCAACCCAAACCAATATATATATATATATATATATATATATATATATATATATATATATATATATATATATATATACATTGGAGTTGGAATGAAACTGTTATAGCCCTTTCGCCATATTGGTTTTTATAAGGTATTCATTTTAAATTTATTCCTGCAAGATAAATTCTTGGGTAATGTTCTTATAAAATTGGAATAACTTGTGTAAAAAAATATTTATGTAAACTTAGGATTTATTGCTGTGAAAGGATTTGTTCTCATATATTGAACTCAGCGTTTTGATTTCATTCCTTTAAATTATTTTAAACATAAAACACTATATGTTGTTAATGGCAACTTTTTGCCTGATACATTTAAAAATGTGCGTTACACACGAGTAAACATAAATAAATAAAAAATGAAAACTTTCATTGAATGCGTTCGATCGGAGCAATAGTTACATGGATACATCTAAGCAATCCCGAAAATTCAGTAGACATTAACATGTATTAAATTTCAGTAAATTCATTTATTTTTACCATTTGATGTCTCACTAATGAATCATTTATCTCAGGAATGGTCTGTAGACAGCTTGAGCAGGTTTATTTTACAGAAGACTGAATTTCCTGTTCAGGTAAGTTCTTGAAGAGGGAATTTAACTAATTCACAATATGTCATTTTGTGTTGACTGTTTAACAACTTTTCTTGTGAGAAAGCAACAAAGTCTTTCAAAAACATTACCACGCACAAATCTGCACACTTTGCGATGTATTACACAACTAGAGCTATAAGAACATTAAATTGCATAAAATATTTGCCAGTATATCCTTACTAAGTGAAAGAATTTTTTTCATATTTGTGAATGGGGCCATTGACCAGTTCCTTAATTTACCAATTTAATTTAAATTTCTGTTTAGTCGTAATGAAATTGTTCCTCGTGACTAACAGTTTTCCGAAAACTCTACAATTTATCTATTTATTAATTTATTATTACTTTACATTTCCAACTATTATTTCAGTGCATCTAATCCCTTGTGATTGTGGTGCTTTGAATTGGTTTCAATTTTTCAATAAAGCATATTTAAAAACCCACTTTCTTGTGGGCTCATGCTTCTGACCGCCAGATTCAGACATTAATTTTTAACTAATCCTTTGGCACTCTCACATGGGAGGCAAAATCGATTTAATGGTCAAGATGCTGCAACTGTTGCACATTCTCTTCATTTAACACCCTAGCTGTATCATGGATTTTACGTCCTAGTCCTACATATAGGGACGGATACTACAGAAGTGCGTATATTTTTCGTGATGGAAATTGCATTGCTAAAATTAAAATGTATACAATTTCAGCATTTAATGCCAAATTTTCTTTCCATTAATGTTTGTAATTGTATCTGTATTATCATCATTGCAATTCATAACGAGGTACACAAATAAAAGATATGCCTTCTTTAAAAGACTATATTATGAGAAAAAAATGTACAAATATTTTCATCCGAACAATATTATAGGTCATGGAATAAGTTTTGGTGTAAACGATATAGAAGGCTGAAAGCAAACTGGGTCATAAAGTACCATAAACAACATATGCTAGTGAGAATTAGGTTAATGTTTCTTCTGACTAAAGATGCAAAGGATTTAACATGGTGCAAGTCATTACAGTATAAGGATTTTGCATAACAACTATAAAAATGTAATGAATTTATATAACCATTAAAAAGTAATGAATTTACATAACCATTTACATAGTCCAAGGCTTGGTCAGAGTCAACGATTTTTCTGCAATGTATTGGTTTCTTTAACTCCTTACCGTATGAAATATGTGTAACAATTTTATTAGCAATTATTTCCATCCTAAGACATGTTTCTTGTTTCACAAAATATTCATGTCGATTATAAATCTTGTTATATGTGCCTATTTAGATCAGCATATATATATATATATATATATATATATATATATATATATATATATATATATATATATATTTGTTTATCGTATATGTTTTGTATTTGCCTTTGAAAAAGACTCATTAAGAGTCGAAAGCGCTTAGGCTAGTTAGTTACTAGTTTCGTACTGTTCGTCGTCAGTTTATTGCATCTATTTTAATTAATCCCTGACACACGTGATCCCTTGGTGGATCCAGTACGCTTGAAAGGGTTGTTATTCGCCATATGATTTGTATTCTTTATACACACACACACACACGCGCGCGCGCGTTTTTGTCAGCAAACACTAGTAATGGAGAAAATATAGAGATGTATGTTATAACTGGAGTCCTGTTTTCTATAGATAAAGACAGCTTTACGAAAGATTAACACGTTTTCTTTTGTTGGTTCCAGGAATAGACAAGCCTCCACTCTACCTCGGTGGACCGAGTTTGGTCTCACCGGACAGTTGTTTTGCCAAATTTTCATCCGACAATGACCTATTGCAGAAAAATGATCATAATTTTACAATAAAGATACAAATAAAAACTAACTAATGATTTTTGTTGAAAGGATGCTTGTAAGATTCTGACTAAGGTATTAAGGTTAATTCCTTATGCAACTGGTGGTTTTGATACTGAACCTATACTTCCACCAACCCCTCTTTTTTACATTCATTTTTGACAGAAAAGAGCTATTTTCAACCTGTTCCTGTAAGAAGCAGGCTCACAGAGTCAGTATGTACCTTATTGATCTTGAAAGTTCACTAGTACTAGAACAAATTAACATACTTTTCATCACCCCTCAACCATGTAGATTTTTAGATATTTACCTCTGAAGCAGACACATGTAAATACGTAAGCCAAGTCGGATGCACATTTGCAGACTAAGTTACGCATTTGATCTCCAGTGCTGGTCTAACTGTGACAGGCAGTCACCAACAAGGCAACCCATTTACAAGCCTAACTCAAAGTAAATGTAAACCACATTACAGATTTAGCTTATGTGTGAGTTTATAAATGCTAGGGTTGTGATAATCAGGCTCATGCCTTCTACCTTAAAAATTAGGGGGGGGGAGTGTCAAAATACGAAACTATCCAGTGAGACCTTTAGTATAGACAATTATTCATGAGTAACAATCTTTGCTAAAGAGAAGCTTGACAACATTGTGCATTTCAACTCTTGCATAAAGAACTTGTATGCGGTCTCCCATGGTACTATGCGGTCAAGTTGACAGGAATGATTAATGGAATGGAGCTAAAAGAGTTAGGG
Source organism: Potamilus streckersoni (assembly GCA_016746295.1). Classification (NCBI taxonomy): domain Eukaryota; kingdom Metazoa; phylum Mollusca; class Bivalvia; order Unionida; family Unionidae; genus Potamilus; species Potamilus streckersoni. Next base: position 28,923 of record JAEAOA010001349.1, read on the forward strand.
GTGGAAGGAGGGAAATTGGTCCAGGAATTGCACGTTCTTGGCACATGCAAAGTATCCTGTATCAGAACAGCTGGAAATAATTTCTACCAACTTTAGTGTAATTTTACAAGATGATGTTTAAAGGAGAAGACATGAAGTATGAACAAACATATGTACAGTCAGGTAGACATAACTGAATGGCTGAAGAGCTTCAAAATGCCATTGTAGACTCCTTGGGAATTTAATAATAATTACGGTAAAGGGCATTATAATTATTCCTTACTTTTAGCAAATAACTTAATGCTAAGAATGTATCCGATTCTGCAAAATATGCCCATTTTCTCAGAGCTTTTTAAAATTGAAAACCAGAATGAATTTTATTGCCTTTAGAAAGGTACATGCATGTACAAAGAAAATAAATGTGCAAGTTCTAATGGCTACAGAATAAATTGTTATGTTACGATCGACTGATATTTTACTTTTTTATTACTAAATTTCTGCTATTACTGTAGGGAAATAAATTGTAACCGTTTCATTTGGGTTGATGGAATAATCAAGTCGTACCATTTTTAATTTAGTCTCGACAGAACGAGTCCAAACTTATGTGTTTCAACAACAAATGGGACAGAAGGCTACTGGCAAAAATGTATAGGACATAGTGAACAAATGAGAAATAGCACTCGACGTATAGAATCGGAACATCTCTTCCAAATGGACTCTGCCAAACATGGCTGCCCATAGTAGTATCGTTATATAGGATTACCATATGATGACTTAACTTAATGGTAGGTATCCAGTAGCCTATTACCTTTCAGTATGATTTTAAAAAAATAATTAAAATGTAAAATTAAATTTTAAACAAGATGATCAGTAACATGAACAAGATATTGAACTAAAATAAATATCGTGATCAGGAATAGGAAAAGATGGAAAAACAAGGTGTAAAGAAGATATAAGAAACATTTGTAACTGCTAATGCTGCTAAATTTTGACCTGGTATTTTGCACTATAACGTACTTAGTTCATTTCTTACAACTGACTGTGTACTAATTAAACTGAAATATAACTACTTGACTTACAGTGATATCTGACCCTTTCT
>JAEAOA010001349.1:35000-269282 GCA_016746295.1 Potamilus streckersoni
AAAATACTAAGAAAAATAATAAGATCGATTTTCAAATTACCAAGGTTTGGAAGACATGTGATTGTAGAAAAGGTGACAGTCGTATCTCCTTGTACTCTGTTTATGACATAACATATTAAATATTACTTACTTTACAAGATTACTGATGACAGGTACATTTATTGAGTATTCGGTTTTACAGGATTACGCCTTATTTTGCACAAAAATGTAATGAGAATGGGAATTTTCAAAGGGAAGCTGTGCTTCTTAAAGACCTCTCTCTTGTTCACCTATGTTAATTGTGTATAACGTATGCATTTCTTATATTACTTTTCCTATGTTTGTACCCATTTTCCTATGTTTGTACCCATTTTCTATGTTTGTACCTATTTTCCTATGTCTGTACCCACTTTCCTATATTTGTACCCACTTTCCTGTGTTTACCCATTTTCCTATGTTTGTACCTATTTTCCTATGTCTGTACCAACTTTCCTATGTTTGCACCCACTTTCCTATGTTTGTACCCATTTTTCTATCCATTTTCCTATGTTTGTACCCATTTTCCTATCCATTTTCCTATGTTTGTAACCATTTTCCTATGTTTGTATCACTATCTCTGGAACGAGGAAGTAAAGATTGATATGACGACGTTTTACTGATTACCTTGGACCTGGGAGTGACAATCTTTGATTACATGAATGGTATAACAAGTTATTTAAACATTTGTTTTACCTGGCAAAGATGCAACTTATTCCAGTTACTTGGTAAAAGTAATCAAAATTAATTTTATTTGCCCTAAACATTACTGGCAATATACGTTGTAGCATTGTACGTTTTCTTCCGCACTATCATTGTAGGTACTGCATGTAATGAATATTTATTTGGAGTTATTTGTTTGTTTTTCTGCATGATTATATATTAGTTATGTCTCTATTTTGTAATTTACCTGTGTCCCAAGTCAAGTTAATGGTCTACCTGATAGTTATTTAGTAAACAATGTAATACGTAGCTAATATTTATCCATGATTATAGCTCGGATCATTATTAATGGAGTTAAACGTGTTTGCTTGCACGGGAGTGTAATACATTAGTTTTTGACTTGAAAATTTCTAATCTTGTTGACAATTTAGAATGTTAAAAAATATCCATGTTCTTTATGCATGACGTCTTCGGTCAATACACATACTGTTCGGCTCTATGACAAACAAACATTTAAGATTCTGTAATTTTTCGTTGAATTTATACTGTGTTTTGGGTGTAGGTTTGGAGGATGGGTGAATGTTTTCAGGTTAGAGAAAATCTAACCTTAGGAAATAAAATTTGTACAAGAGAGTCAAGTCATATACTATGGATAAGATTTTATACTCTTGTTCATATACATGAAGAAGATTCCATAAATCTTATTAAAATACGACGCACTTGATTTCACCTCTTTACACCGATGTTCCTTCAGAAAAGAAAATCAATAATCACTGAAAAGATAAATAGTTATGATCAAGTCTTCCCTAGAAATTTGACAGAAAGTTGAATAATGTTACATTTACTTCTTCAAAATATCAAAAGTGTCCTTTGTTCCGATACTGTAGAGAAGACTGTTGATTTAAGATAATTACTATTTTAATTTTCAAATACAATCTAGATATAAATGTTCTAGAACCTTTGTATAATCGTCTTACTGTGAGTGTTCTTGAAGAATAACAACAAACCTCAGTTTGATGCTTTGACTTATAAAGGTAAGATATATTTTTTTGCGCTAACTGTTTTCTTATGGACGATTAATTATTATAAGCAACAGACGATTCTGATTATCAAATGCAATAGACGGTTTGTGTTTAGTAAATTTCCAGTACTTTGTTGGAGTCGGTCTCATTTGCATAATTTGTATTTCTTCAGAAGTTAGTTTCACCAAATACGAATTCTGACTATCCTGCAGATTTAGCAGTTGTAAGTTTTATCAACGTTTGTATTCCAAGACTGATCATTGCTCGCATTCTATACTTGTTCGTTTGTCATGACGTTGCTACCTAGTACATGTATAGAGACACTCTAAAATACTGATTGCCGTACTTGATCTGACATCAAAATATAATCCCAAGGAGTACTCATTATTATATTAAAACAAGCGGTTACATGTAATATTTAGTGCGAGGAGGAGTGGTATTATTTGAAATTATATTGAATCTTCCGGAGGTATACTTCAAGGAACTTTTTTTTAAAAAAAATTATATAATACTCGTTACCGTTGTTGCATTGGATGGTTAGATGAACTCCCTAAATGCTAAGATTTTTTCTCAAGACTGGTTTTTATGTTTCGCTTCCTAATGTGCACTATTATAACTAAATTTGACAATAATACTTAAATTCTGTCAATATGCGTTTCGCAATAAGAATTGAATACTGCACGCTAGTATTGCCTCACGGTAAATCTTTAAATTGGTAATTTGTATATTTTTGTAAAAACCAGTGTGATGATTTATGAGTTCTGAATTATTGTCGAAGAATATAGGAAGAGAACTGAATATAAACTGTCCATGACACAAACTTCAAACAGATGATTGGCATTATGGACATGCTGACCCCGTAGATAGGTTAAGGAAACTGTTCTATAGAAAAGTTAAGCTTGTTTATGACGTTTTACGGGTGACTGGGATTTTAGCATTTGTAGTCCATAAATCCTATATGCAAATCAAATCATCATTTGTTGTTTTTTCTGTTCTTTTCTGTTCTTTCTTTCTTTCTTTCTTTCTTTCTTTCTTTCTTTCTTTCTTTCTTTCTTTCTTTCTTTCTTTCTTTCTTTCTTGAGATCTATGTCAATTATATTTGACATATATGTTGAAAACAATTTATACTATAGTACTAATAATATACTATTATTACAGGCATAATTGGTATATAATAGTAATAAAAGTTTCAGATAATATATATTTATATAAATGCCCATGGTCGTGAAAATAACGATAAACCAGCACGTTCTAATGTCCTTTGAAAGTGTCAACATGCATGTACAAATTGCAGCCGGTAAAGCCGATAAATCACTTTTAAGAAAAATTGCATTTGTTAATAAATCAATTGAACATGATAATCACTAATTTCATAAAAAAATATCCTGATGGTACAACAAATTTTCATGTTGGTGTCATAGTTTGGTCAGTGTCACAATCAGAATTATCATTATCCAAGAAATCGAACATCCCCTTGAATAGAACAAAGTAGGTGTCGCGCATCATAGTTCTCAACGTCATCGTCAGTATCGCCTAGACTGGTAATGATGTCTGTTTGCTCACCAAGTCATGCCTAAACAAAACTGTTTGCAACTAGATTCGTAGAAACATCACGCTATGCATGATAAATCTTACTGATGGCCAACTACGGATTTATTTCACGCTCGGTTTGTTTTGGTCAAGATTTGTGAGGTTTCTCTAGATTACAGGAAAAGACGTTACTTTTAACTTTAATACATCACATTTTTTGTTTGTAGCTTTACATCTAAACAGACCATTAGAACAATCTCCTATGATTCCAATTACTTGATTATTATATTTTAAATACATTTTTCTTAAAGGAAAAAATTAGAAAAGAGGAGGATGAGTAATGACGCAATCATAGTGGTCCTTAGTTGATGCAACAAGCAAAATGCAGACTAATGTTTAGACACTTGAATTATAACACCTGCCATCATTGCAACAAAACAATGATGTATTATTATATTTTTGCCTGGGTATCAAACCGAAAGTCCAATGGTTTTATTATATACGTTATATGGCAGAAAAAAGGAATTCGAATATAGATATATTTGCTTTTAATTTATTCTAACTAGAACCTGTTGACATCATTTACCTTTGAACTCTATCAGATACAAATATGCAATTTACTTGTATTTGCGCATGCTCAATATATTGTTTGAATTTACTATATTTTTTAACTCTGAAGGGTTTCAACAAAATCATCAATCTGTGCTATCTGCGGGAATAAATCTCGAGGTACTTGAGTACGGTAAGGTGGTATAACTGTATAAACAGTTGTGTGGTGGATTTTATAGACGTGTCTTTTAGCATAGGACACGTAAAAATAGTTAATATATCTTGTCATTCATCCCTGATGAGTGTAAGGTTGTGTCTCAGCCTTTTCTTGACGGCTGCTCCATATTCCCTATGACACATACTCTAATACAAAGTAGTTTGACCAAATAAAATCTCTATTATTATTTCATTTTCATACGTACCTATATCTATCAATGGATGTTTCCACAATCAAGTCATTTATTTATTTATTTATTTATTTATTTATTTATTTATTTATTTATTTATTTATTAGATCTTTGATATACGTGTACTAATATTGCCATCAGTTATAACATAAGCTAAATAATGACAAGATGTTTGTCGACTATTTTCGTGCCAGTTTAATTTTGGTTATTTCCTAGTGGTCCATTTTAACCATCTTTTTATGCTCGTCACTTGCTAGTTTTATTCAACAAAGTTTCAGTTTGGAAAATTTATTGAAGCTGCAATGATTCAGGGAAACGGGACCATGTGGAATCACGTGGGACGATATGGGTTCTTATAAGAATACCGTTCTTCAACGTTCGATATTGGTCTTTTATGTTTTGGTAGTACTGACCTTGGTTTAGTTTATATGGATTACTTCATGATCTGCCCGACTCCACGACGCTCTGTTGATTCCATACATATCAGTGGCTGAACACATTCACATAATATTTGGGACATGAAGTTTTCACTACACATTTTCAAAATTTCATCTTGGAAAACATGTGATGCATATGCAACGTTGACTAAATAGAGTAAACAACGCATTCATTTAATTAACACTGTACTTATTTTTTAAAGTAATGACATCTAATATTAAATAACAGCATATTTATTAAAATATAGTCGTGAAATGAAAGTAAATGTTTCAAATCAATGATGCAACTTAAGTGAATGCAGAAAAGGAGTACATTTCGATGGCGGAGAGTAGCAATAAAGAAATATAACGTCTCCTCTGTCGATACGTTTTTGTAGTTGTTGTTTCTAATTATTACCAATACATGATTTTTTGTCACTAAGGCGTGCATTTTGCAAAATAATTTCGTAGTTAATCATGTAGTTGATAAAATCGGAGAGATAGGCGAGGGCTTTAATTATGTGTTTTATGGTGTGTTGGTTGCTCAGTTGTAAAACTATTTGGACGACCGCTGCGCCAAGGTTTACTCCTTAAAATTTGTTACAACCATTGAGCTTGAAGAAATGTGTGCAAAAAGTTGAAGGTTAGTGTTGGAGGTTGATCTCAGAAAAAAAGAATATTAACAAATAGACAGCGACTGAGCCATATTTTCGGAATAAATGGATTTGCTGTTATTGTTAATTTCAAATTAATGTCATTATTGGCATTCAACCAAACACCGTTATCCGACTCATTCCAGATGTTGATGGACTCGGTATTTATTCCTTTAGACACTTGTCTTTGATAGCGAAAAAAACTCCATATAGCCTGCTATTTTTGTTTTGAAACTAAATATTTCAAACCAATAGCATGTTGAAATGTATTCCCAAGATTTTCCCAGGTCCATTTTGAAAAATTCTGCGATGACAAAATTAGATTCTTGTAAGCAAGAGAAAGGATAAAACCTGAGTAAACCAAATATTTAGTAAAGCCTGTTATAGCGCGTATGCAGAAATTATCAATAATACCTTTGTGTGTGTGGGTGGGTTGGGTTGGGTTGGGTGGGTTTTGGGGTGGTGGTGATAATGATCCAGGATTTTAGTCAATAAAAATTTCAATACTAAACCAGAACGAAGGTATCGTACACGGGTCAATCGCTTCAGTTTTGTTATTTGCAAAGTTTGAAGACCAGTGACCTGGGATAAAAGTCAGAAGTTAGGGGTAGGGGTGGCGAGGTCAAAGACCAGATGAGCCAGGTGTTTCTCTAAAATTTGGTTGGTGGTCAAAACTTTTAAACCAAGTAGTCCAGGTTAAATATGCCGAGTATTGTCTATGGTTTAAAAAAATAAAACAGGAATCGTTAAATATTACTTGAAAACAAGTTTTTGGGGAGTGAGAACTGGTTAACTGCTTTCAACTGAATAGAACTGGTTAAGTGAGCCAGGTCTAAGGTTGTATAAACTACTTAATCCTGCCGCTGCAGGTGAGATTGGGGAACAACATGGAACGGAGAAATTTTCAGGAAAAGCGTTGCGACGATGCAGTATCTAGCTTGGAATTATTATTCTCAAAAGTGATACTAATTTGAAAACATTTGTTTACAAATAAGTGTAACTTGTCAGGTACACAATGAACTTGATTTTGAAGAAGGTTAAGCATTTAATACAGATGTACAATACACACATTAATTTCAACAAATTATATATATATATATATGATCTTTAAGGTAGTTTTAACAATTGTTCAGCCATATCGCTACGATGTCTGCAGTGTGTCAGTTTATAGTGATGTCTAGCATGGGGGGGAATCATGCTGCAGACATGTAGCATAATATCCCAACCATTCACATTAAACTGACACCAGGCCGATCAGTCCTAACACTAACCTCTTAATGCTGATAGTCAAGCTAGGCAGCTGTTAGTATCATTTTTGTAAATCTTTGGTATGACTCGACCGGGGATAGAGCCCACGACCTCCCACATCCGAGTCCAAACTAACCAAGTTCAAATAATGTGCATATAGTTTTTACTTCATTTATTTTAAGTATGTTGTTTTGTTTTCAGTTAGACAGCAAAATTATGGTATTACTGATATTTTCTGTGGGAACATACACAAAACATATTAGAACCTAAACGTTAACTTCCGACATCGAGAGGGATAAAGTAAGAAATATGATATTTGTCTAAAATGCACACTGCTTTGCAATACATTTCAGCATCATGAAATGTGCTATTTGTCTGTTATGCATGCTGCTTGGCGATACATTTCAGCGTTATTACATATGCCATAGGGGGCCCCGAGTGGCCGAGTGGTCTAAAGCGCTGTCCGTTACGGATCACTGCCATCTCACCTCTGTATGCGTGGGTTGAGTCTAAGATTCGGCGAATGTGGATATGTGAGAAAGCTTGCCAGTAGCTTCTCGTGGGTCGGTGGTTCTTTCCGGTGATTTCCCGGTTTCTTCCTCCACCATTAATACTGGCCGCCATGAATAGCCTATCGTGTGCTGAAAAATGGCGTTAAGCCCAACAACAATAACAACAAATTTGCCATTTGTCTGTTATGCATACTGCTTGGCATTAAAATAAAAATATTCTTTTTCTGAAAAACTGATATATTTTACCTCATGTCTTGTAGGTGAAAAGGTTTAAAATACCGCGTTCTTCACCCACTCGATTAGATACACCTGTTCTCCCCATTTCAAGCAACCTATTACTTTTTATTATAAAAAATGAAATTCGAAAGGGGTTTGCAAACATAAAATTGTTGTTAAGTTTAATGACACATGCTCACATATGATGAGCTATGGTTGATATACTGAATGCTGGCACATTCGTACCATGTCTGATTTGTACCAAATTAAAGGCTGATAGTAGTAGAAGAAAACCAGGTTTTTGGCGCAAGACCCTCTCTACCCTCCTAAAAATACAAATTACCCCCCCTCAAATCCCTCCAAATGATTTACGCACACAAAACCAAAACAAGGGTTCTAGCGCAAATATAATTCTATAACTTTAGGCAACTGCCCTTGTCATACGGAGATGTGTTAAACTCAATCACGTGCTACACTTTCACTGGGCTAGATCAGGCAAGTGATATTATTTTATACCTCATTACCTACTATTAATGTTTCAACTGTTGATATTAGAAATACTTCATTATCACGATGATTGAGACTAAACTTTACTTTACCGCTCACACAGGGACGAGATTCCAACAAATCTTTTATTTGTGGTTTGCTTAGAGGATATTTGTTGTCGATAAAATATATTTTTGACCGATCAAGATCAATTGTAAGTTTAGTATATTTTGTTGACTGATCGGATTGTGACAGTTTTTAAATTCCGCTAGCAACCTTTGATACAATTGTTCGAGATAATCGAAATACTCGCTGTCATCAGACTTGATAAGTGAATGTTTTAGCCTGTCACAAGTTCCACTAAAACATATGCCTGATGTTTCGTTATTAATTTCAACTGTCAACTATTTGCCGTCCATCATTAAATATTTGATCTTGCTACTGTAGCTATTTGCCACATTTAAATTTTCAAACATTATTTCTTTAGTTTAGATTAAAATTTCAGGTGGAAAAGATAATATCGAGTATAGATCTATCATCATGACAATACCCAAGTGCAAGTGTATCTACTCCATTTTCACAATAACGGTTGTCATCAAAATTACTCAATCCACTTTTGATAATGACATCTGTTTCGAGCTTATAATGATTTGTAAGAATTGCCATATCTCTTATAAAACTAACACCACCATCAAGCGTATACTTGTAGTCACCAAATTTCATAAACTTTTTAACAAAATCGCGAGGCAGACTTTTTGCTTTTTTCGTTATTTTATTATTGTCTAACAATACGGCATACATTTTCCTGTGTAATCCGATAAAATATGTGATAGCTCTCGAGTTCATTTCATCTTTAAACTTACCAATAACCTTTTTATTTGTGTCGTCATGAAATTTACTGTCACGAGGGTAATCAGAAAGATCAAACAGATGTCGATTATTATGCATATCCTGATAGATGTCCTCGCATTCGATTTCATATACGAGCGAATCAGTATCAGTAAACAGTAATCTACTGGCTGGCCACTGATTTTTAACAAAACTATAATGAAAATCGTACATCAGCCACTTTGATAAATCTAAAACTGAAGCTCCAACATAGATCGGCTTGTTTAGTTTTAGATTTGTTTTTCTTCTTTGTATCGCAACAAGATTCTCATTAAAAATTTTCATGCTCACAAAATCATCGTCTGGCACAAGTTTGTTTCTACGATGGATATCATTAATTAGTTCGATATTTACGCGTTTCCTAATATTCTCCATCGTCTTACCAAAAACGGAATTGTTCATCAGTTTGAAGAAGTTTTTCTCAAAATCAGTTTTTGCTACAGCTCTTCTTGAAGTGTTCGAATTAATGTAACCTTTCATCCAAGGCGACTGATTAAATTTTAGTACACGATGAACTTTTCTCAACACAAGACCAGCATCGACTGCTTGTTTTAAAACTTTGTAATGCAAAATATAATTATGTTTATTAAGCAAATTTGGTACTAGTTTTTTGACCATGGAATTTTGTCTTGGTGATGTTGACGCTTGTTGTTCCGGGGATAACATACTATAATCTATGACCATCGATTCCGCACAGAAAGGGTAATCGTTATGCAATTTGTGTAGCCAAGTTGGATAATCTAGATCAACTTCAACGAAATACGAAACATCGTCGGGTATCTTTTTTTTCTGTCTCCGATAGAAATCGACCAGCCGTGATCCAGTGAAATCCACCAAAAGGCATTGGTTCTGCCATCGAATAACCGTACAAGTTGCTACAATCCAGATAAATTATATACTTCGAAGGAAGCTCAGGATAATACTCTTTTAAGAATTTGTTGTTTGCTTCATCATATTTCTTCGTTATCACGCTAATACCGCCTCTGATAACTTTTTCGATAAAATTGAACATATCAACGTCAGTCAGTAATTCTAACCTTACCTTACTAAACTTTAGCAGAGCATCCCATGACAGCCCAGGGGCAGAATAATACCAACAAGGATCTAGTCCATAATTATTTTAACTCACTTTACGAAAACTTTCAAAAATATCTGCTAGTAATAACACGTCAGTTTTCAAATCCAAATCATGATAATCACCAAAAGTCTCACAATCAAACTCTTTCCAAATATTTTTTGCATACTGGTACTCTTCATCAGTGATAGTTTCATTTTTAAGTTGAGAGTAAAATTTGTCTTTGTCAGGTAAAGATGTTTCATCAAATTTACTCCAGTCGTCGAGATACTCGTACTGAAATACTTCTTTTTTGGTCAGTAGATTACATTTATCTCCAAAACAGTCTCTTAGGTTATCAAATTTACTACAACCTTTCACTAGCTCATTTAACGATACTGCCAGAAACTGCAAGCTGTCAATAAAACGTAATTTACCTAGCGTAACTGACATGTACTTTTCAAAATTATTTGGAATGCATTTTATGACGTTATCGAGTTTCAGATGAGCTTTTACGTCAGGATCACCAAAAGCTTCTACGATAATGTGGCTATCATATCCTCGAAAGTTGTGAAGAATAACTGGAAAATTTGAAATTACATAGATCATGAGCCGCTCCACGGTACTGTCCAGTCAAATGACAGTGGTCATGTACTTTCTTGTCCCTGACGTTGTCAGTGTGAAAAGCTTTTTCACTAATATAAATTTCTGCTTGCTCGTGATCGGATTTTTGTTGAGGTGTTAATTTTATCCTTGGAGATTCTCTTTTCAAACGCTAAATAATATCAACTTCACTGATAAATTGTTTGAGAAGATAGACAGCTGGATTTTTACCTCGATTTAATCTGATTGGCTTAGATAATCTCGAATCAGTACAACAAACTACCTTGTACACTACTCCGCACGGAACATGATTTTGAGTTTTCCTTGTACTCGATTGGTTGAGATCAATTTCTACGCCAAGTACAGGTTCAAGTAAGCATTCGAAATCAGCGTATATGACGAAAGAAATTTTTAGTTCATGATTATAATGGACAAACTGTAACACACTATCGTTTTTAGATGGCATTATTATTCTTTGTACATCACTACAGGACTACAAATGCTTTTGTAATATTTCATTGTTAGTACAACAGTGTAAGCAGCGAAAACAAAATAATTTTTTTTGTTCTTATTCTTATCATACTGTCTGCCAACTAGTCCGTTAAAGTTTTTGATCCAAACATAATGATTTTTATAAAACAGTAATTTTATAGTCGATTGTGAAGCTTTTTCTGAAATATATCTCGGATATACGTTTTCTTTCTCATCTAGACCGAAAACGTTAATCAAAATATTATTTTGCTTTTCAAACTTTGGTATTTGATTTTCTGCCACTGGAAAATCAATATCTTTAAAATTTAATCTAGACACGTGACTAATATACTTTTCAACACGACCAGCGTCTCTTTCAGCTGGAAAAAGCGCGGAAAGAACAGCCCATTGGAAACATTTGTTATCGACATTTTTATGTTTATACAACACTTTTTATTTTTTATTTTTTGTGGCAGGTCAATATACGAATTACCGCGTAATGAGTCATATTTCATTGTGTGAAACAAAATTTCTTTAATTATTTCAATCTTCCAACCCGAACCTAATTCGGTAAATTCCTCTATTGTTTCCCAAATTTCTTGGTGTATCTCATCAGATAGTGATAACAGATCAGTTCCAAGCAAAACACGTCTTGATTTTGCGTTAATATAAGGGTTTGCAATTTCCTTGTCAGTTGATTCTTTCGTTACAAGTAGCTTTGAAAATATAGCATGATATTGCACTAATAATCTTATACTTTTGTGTTTTTCGAGGTCACGTTTTACAGTTGTCTGTAGTAGGTGGTAAAGAATTGTTGCAGTAAAATTTATCTGTACGACTTGTTTATCAAACTGATAACTGTTGTCAAAACCTGCACAAGCAGTCGCTATTTTTTCAGGTTCTCCCATAAGGCTTCTCTTGGCTGTATCACGCAATTTCAGCATTGTTATACTATAGTCTAATATCCAATTTATAATTTACCTCACACTGCGCATGCGCTAGGTTGAAAAAAAAACAACTAGAGATAAAAAACTCACCTATAGTATAATGACAGCAAATCTGACAAGCGCACGTGAGAAAAAGGTATATCACTGTATATCAAGGTATTACTTAATACTTACTTAATCTTAATACTTTCATGTTAGTTAATTCTTCCGTTATAACTAACTTTGAAAATATAGCATGATATTGCACTAATAATCTTATACTTTCATGTTTTTGAAGCTCATGTTTTATATTTGTCTGTAGCAGGTGGTAAAGATTTGTTGCAGTAAAATTTACTAGCACGATTTGCTTATCGAACCGATAACTGTTGTCAAAATCTGCAAAAGCAGTCGCTATTTTTTTTTCAGGTTCTTCTATAGCATTCCAGCAAGTACAAGAAATTAATCCAATCTCATATTGTTTTGCAGGATCTAGTTGGATAAGCGGAATATAATTTATGAAAAATTTGCGCTATCTTTCGCAGACTCACTAGAGTTTAGTAATAATGTTGTTTGCATTCCTTTTATATTAAATCATTTTAAAAAATTAAGTCGCCGCGATTAAGTCGCGGTGTAAAGTTTCATATTCGTCAGATGTTAACAATTCGCTCGATCTTAGTATGTCAATGATTTCATTATTAAGTTCAACACCATCATTCCCAGCTTCCTTTGATGATATTAATAACATTAATCTACCTATCATTTCAGTAGTTGAAGTAAATATTTTTACACCAGTTCCTGTTCTTACTTCTCTATATTTTTCTACACGATTTTATCAAAAGTAAAAAATTTCCTTCTAAAACCCCACCAACAACCAAAAGGTTTTGCTCTACTATTTTCTGCTGTTTTTTTAAACATGATAGCGATAATACTATATCTCATCCTATCATAAAGTGAAATCATATCCTCAATTTCTGTAACCGTGTTTATTTCATCTTTAGCAGCAGCTCCGTCTATTAATATTTCATCTAATCTATCGATTAATGTTTGATATTCTGCATCAGTCCACCTGCTTATATTATTAATATTTTCTATATTTTCTTTCTTTAAAAAGTCATCATATTCACTATCTTTTATCACATCACTTGCTCTTTTTATAAAATGAAGTCTTTGCTCTCCAACTTCCATAAACTTTACAGTAAGCTCGCCAATTGTTTGCTGCTCCTCTTTGATATCTTTTATGTCTCCTGAATTTTTTAAAATAATATTTGTTATTCCTTGCGTTTTTAACTCTGCTAATCTTCACCCAAGTTTCAGCGGATTGTTTATCAATCGATCTGTTTCAGCTTGTCTAGCAAAGGGATCAGCTATATTTGCTGTAAGTGCCTCAATTAGTTTTCTTTTTTCTTCATCAGATCTAGTAACAAGTTTTGCAGCAGCTGCTTCCTGTTGTTCTTTAACAATTCCAACCAACCCTTTTTCTTGCAGTTGTTTAAGTTCTTCTTCTGATAGTGGTTTAGTTTCAGGTTGTTTACCTAATAGTGCATCAGTAACTGGCATGAAAATTGTAGCTATTGTTTCTGTAGCAGTCACTTGCCCGCGTCGTGCTTGTTGTACTTTTTGCTTAAGTAATGCCTGAAATTGAGCACGTTTTTTTTTAGATCTTCTATATTTTGTGTATATCTTGCTCGTTTGTCCATTATTATTATTATTATAAATTTTATAAATTGAAACCCGTTACTGTAAGTAAGTGTCAATACAACAGCGAAACATTTTTGTTTGATCATGTGTAAGTTTATCAAATAAGAAAAAGTTGAATTTATCTTTTGTAGCATTACAATAAGTTCAATAAACTTATCTTTTGTCACGTCACCGCATTGCTCGCTTGCAATATTTCTAACGTCAATATTGTCCAGTCCTGGAAATAATATAAAACAGCCAGTATTTCGCCGAATAAATCTGTCAACATTATAATATCCTTGAGCAAGATAAACAGAAATACACTGTTTGTTACCTGACAGTGAGAAATACGATCTTATTTTGTCCATCTCAATTTTATTTAGCGGAATATCATCAAAAACTACTATCTTATGTTCATCTGCATAAAGTTGATCAACTGGAATAAGATCTTCTGGCTGCCTAATTTTTTAAAAAAAAATCTTCATCACGAAGCTTGTCATTATACTCGCTTAATAACACATACTTATCTTGCTGTTGATTGATTGTGTAAATATAAACTCTGTCATAATTAAAATTATCACCAAGAAGCAAGTTAATAAGCAAATTTGTTTTCCCCGATCCAGTTCGTCCAACAATAAGATAATGACAATCAGGAAGTTCATTATTATGTTTGTGCTTCACCAGTCTCTCTGTATCAAAGTTTAATATCAACGATTTTGCCATTTTGTATAATATTAAACTAGTGTTGATAATTTTATGTAAGACAGTAAACAATGAGCTACTATACAAAATTTGGAACACTATCAGGAGATTTATCCACAGAAGGTTATCATAGGTGATTTATCGAAATATGCAACTCTTGATCAACTCATAAATGAAATCAATAATTTACTAAATGTTGCCAGTGTAAATCCAAATGAAGTAGTCATTTTCCAGGACAAAGAAGGTTGATTAAAGACGAGTAATGTAAAACTGTCAGATGTACTTGTACTAAATACTGATGCGGTTACTGAAAATATCGTGACTTTTAACAATCGAGATAAGATACAAGATTCTGGTAGGTCAGTGAATGATTTTGTTAAAAAGCTGGTGATTTATTTAGTGGGAATATTGTTATGAAACAAAACAACATTACAGATTTTGGAAACCCAACTGAGGACGTTGACGCTGCCACTAAAAAATACGTCGACGATCAAGAATCAAAGTACATGTCAGTTAATGGTGGTATGATGCTTGCATTTATCAATATGAACAATAATTCCATTACTAACCTCAGAAAACACGAGTCTGATTTTGATGCTGTAAACAAAAAATACGTCGATGATCAGGACGTTCCAATCAGTAATGTAATAACAACGCTCTAAACAGATTTTACCAATCACGTGAGTACGTTTACAACTTTTCGTAAAAACATAAACTCAAAATTCAATGATATTATTAGTAGAATTCCTGATATTACTCAAAAAACGAGTATGGTTAAAATTCCTCACAAACAAATTAAAAATATTGTCTATACTGTTGCTTCTTGGTCTGGTGAATGGACGCAGCAAAATAAATCTATCAAATACACTGCAGAGGTTACCGGTGTGTATAGATTCACAGTGTTTAGCTTTGAAAATTTTAAAATATCTATCAAATCATGGCGTCAATTTATTGATGAATCATCTAGAACATCATTATCAATAATAGAAATAAACAAAACATCAAATGATGGCTCGTCTGGAGTATTATCTGTAATAATAGACAAAAATTCTTCTTCAGAATTTATACTTGAACCAGTCGATAAAATTTTACCAAATGGCTCTTATAATTGGTGTTTGGAATTTATAGCTGAAACAGGATAATTACGAAGCCTAGGGATTATGTAAACAAATATTATAATGAAAAGAAATATAGTTGATTTCAACCATATTTCAAAAGATATTCCAGTACAGGATGTGGAAACTAATACAATACTATAAATATTATCATAAAAACTTTGGTGCGTAAAAATAAGTTACAAATACTACAACAAGATCCTTCGAGTAATATCATATCTACAGCAGCAGGGAGGGTGAACCCTACAAATTTTTGCGACAAAATCGATTAAAGCCTCAGAATGCCAAATAGAGCCTTCCTACGAAATCTCATATTTTAACAAAAAAAAAAATTAAAGACCCCATTTTACAAATGGAGCCTTAGCGATTTTGTCGCAAATACATTGTCATAACCACCCTCAAATTGCTGCCATCTACGTCGCAAATATGTTGTCATTTCACCCTCCCTGCTGCTGATTAATACAAATTATTTAACCAAATATTTGATCAAGTCCAATACGATATCGTGACCGAGGGTCGTGTAAATTTATTGTTATAAATCCATATGGGACAGACTGAGCATGACCAAAGTAATTTTTAAATCCATTGAAGTCCATATCGGAACACCATGTCTGCCAAATATTTCGTAGCGTATGTGTATCAACGCCGTTGAATACAGCAAGAATATTACAGTTATCGCGAATCACTTTTGGAATTTGAGTATATCGTTGAGTGACATATATCACGTCAGTGTTTTTATGCCTACCTCGGGAAAATACTCTAGCAGGGTTCTTTTGATTATCTAACATTACATCATCGTACACTACAAGATTGTTTATGTCTCCATCGAGGTCATCTACGCATGGTGCATCATTAATATCGAACTATTAATATGAAACCAAATATTGCAATAAAAAAATATATACCCGAACAACCACAGCGGGTTAGCACTCAGCCACTTCTCGGTGATGTTACTGTGAGATATTTATACGAACCAGGAGAGCTTGAAGGTGGTAAAAGAAGAGCTACTGATCCTATATGGAGTGTTACTACGCATAAAATTTCAACCATAACGCGATCAACTGGTAGACCTCCAATCTACAGATTGGATTCAACTGCACCTGAGCGTGGTTTTACACGCGAACAACTACAAGTTATTCCGGACGATACTCAATTACCGCCACATGGTCTTAACTAGCTCCGTTACGTCTATTACACTCAAGACAGGTCAACATCACATTGTTTCTGACATGACCAAGACTGTTATTTTTTCTGTCTACGGTGAATTGTCGAGGGTCTTTATCCAAATACTGCCAGTGCATTATACAATTGCAACTGACGCAGTGATTATTCTGTTGTTCTTTTAATGCGATTATTACTTCAGAATCAATATCAAATTCTCGTTGCTTTTTTTTGTCCTGCTGTTTGTAACCAGAGAGTTTTTTTTATTAATGATGCTAATATCAGTGTTATCATCGTTTGCATTAAAATCATCATCGAAAACAATCCTTCGTAGTTGATTTATTCGTCGTACTCTGGACACTGCGAGATAGACTAAATTTGACCATTCAATGCGATTATCAACTATCCAGACAATTGTATCCGTGATGGTTAATCCTTGTGACGAGTGTATTGTTGTTACATAACCAAGCGTCCATGGTGATTTATCAGCGCATAATGCATCTTCTACAGTATTGATATCAACTAGCACAATATCATTTAACACTAGAATCTGTTTCTCCGTCTGGCCTGGAATTTCAACTTCAATATTCTGCTTTCGTGTATCCAATGGTCTATAACACAACGGCACTGGAAACGTTGGGAATTTTTTCTTGTGTAGCTCAAACAACTTTTTCTGAAGTGCGTCTCTGACTATCTTTCTACTTGCTACTACAAAATCATTTGGTTTCCATGTTTCCCAAAAATCATTCATAGGTGTTTCAGAAATTATTTCACGCGCTACTTCACATTGAATTCTATCGGGTTGTAATCTAATTAGTTTTTTAAACTCACGTAACTGCTCATCGAGTGCTCTATAGTCAGTATCAATTTCTTCGTAATAATCAACAAATCCTTTTAACCAATTATGTGGACTTCTACCAACAAATGGTGTGGTTGACCATGATCGCCGCACAATATAATTTTTGTATTATTTTGCAATAACCAATCAAGAAACATTTTTAATACATCTTCTGAAACAGTACATGCTTCATCCCAAATAATAACCGCTGGAATAAATTTCTCGCCCATTCGCTCAGGAGTCCAAGCATCGCCCTTGTATCGAAAAAAACTATGATACGTGCAAGCTTCAACATTTCGTTGTTTGATCTCTCTCGCTAGTCTATGGGTTGGTGTGAGTACAATCATGGACGTTCTCTCTCGATATAATTCTATCGCACGTGTTGTCTTTCCAGATCCACCACAACCGTTTAAATAAACTGTTTTATATCTACAAATTGGATCTGATATCGGTGGTGCTTTAGACATAGAAAATCCTTCGGAATTTTCACTGATAGAATTATCGTTCTTCAGGTAACTGCTTTTAATCTCAAGGTCTGCTGATTCAGAATAATTGCATTGTATTTCATGTTTAATTCGCCATGTTCCCCAAGTCTCTTCGCTATTAGTAAATTTAGTTATCTCTTTGATATATTTTTTATCGACATACATTGAATCAATTGCAACTCTGACTGCTATACTAGGAAATCTATTTATCATTGCAAATAAATTGATAGATGCATAACCCAGCATAGAAGCTCTCAAATGTAGATATGCAGAGCTTTCTCCATCACTGTAAGTAACAATTCTACCTAACTTTGTTTTATTGGACAAAAAGGCTGTTTTACAATTTGCGTATCTATTTTTCTCTACTGCATCTTTAATAACGAAGTCGTATTCGGCATCATCTATAATCAATCGTGAGGATTGTCTTTTAAAGTTAAATTTTTTTCCACCTTGTGTAAATTTACCGATTATTCTTCGGCCAAGATCCTTTGCTTCACTATTTCGTTGATTAAATATCTTTTTTGACCATTCAATGATGTACTTCTCGTCAGCATCAATATGTTTTCTAGACTTATCGATTATACTATCAAGACATTCTGGTTCTGGTAACCAGACATTGGTTTGTTTTTGATATGAGATAATCGCTTCGCTGACAATCAACGAAACTAACATTTTACAATCAATCATATATCGCAATAACACTATTGGTAACCACATCCTTTCAGCCATGTGTCTACCAATCCAAACACAACAACACGGATGAAGTCCTTCAGCGAATTCAAATGATACTACGCAAGCAAAACCGGTCAAATCAAAATCAGGCAGTGGTCCATTAATAGCAACACGAGTCATTTCATGTGTGGGATGTCCAAACCGTTTAAAATACTCACCAGCGAATCCATATCCTAGAAAACTTCCTGGATAAGAAGCAACGATATCAACTGATATCATACTTTCACGATTGTATTTAACGTTCCATAGACCGCCATGATAATATTCCAAACAGCTGGATTGAACATCCTGTAAAAACTCTTTTCGTGTTGGTTTCCAATTATTTTTCTTTCTTGCAAAATGAGCTGCAACCGATGGAATTGTAAAACAATTTGTAAGTAACTGTTCGTAATCTTCGGATTTTTCATTAAAAACGCTAGCGTTTTCACTGAGACTTATTGCTAGATTTTTCATCCTATTATGTAGACTTTCACTGCGATATAATTCACCGTTAGGTTTCACAAATTGATTGAATTGACATTCTTCATCTTCAAAACTATGAAGTAGCCATACTGATACAGGGTCGTTTTTACACAAACTAGCAATAGCATCGAATAATCTTTCTTCAGTGAGAATGCCATCCTTGGTGAATTCTTCTGGGATATACTTCACTGTTCTGTCTCGCGGGAATATTGTAACCGCGGATGTCCATGCGTGTTTGTTATGATCAATAATTTTGATTGGAGCTCCGTTTTTATTGTATTTCGATTCGTATAATACCTCGCCAGTTATCGTTAAAACGGTTATCGGAAATCTCAACGACTTTTCCAATCTAGCTATATCGGAAATAGTTGCTCCATTCTCTTTCACTGTTAGCTCCCATTGATCTATTTTTTTTATGTCTTAGATCGGTTAATTTATTCCCACGGAGTGCATTTGTAAAGTGTTCTAAGACTCGTTGTGCCACACAGTTGAGTGGCTTTTCCACTGACGTTGACTGTTCCATTGGTGCTAGTTTTCCAATGTCAGGGTTATTTAACGGATACATCCCATAAACGATTGCTGTTTCTGGATACGCTTTTTCATAGTATGGTTTATCAATTCCAGTTAACAGCCCTGGTCTGGAATCACGGCTAACAATGACTGTTGTCCTATCTTTGAGAATTGGTTCAAACTTGTCTCTTATAACCCATTCGCCCGATTCTAAATTGATAATGAATTTCACTCTGAGAAAATACCGTTTATTGCCAAGTTGTGATAGTATTATAGCTGCTGTTTCATCATTCATTCTAGCATCAACAACACCATCAACTTTAAATGTTGACCAGGTGTGTGATGCACCGTCCTGTTTAAACTCATGAACACAATCTCGTATTTTTCTAATCAGACTTCTATTATTTATTCTCTCTTTTGGTACGTCTTCGAGAGTTCTATCAAGATTGAATTTAATATTTTTCCAAGGCTTGATTGTCGATAATCTCTTGAATTCTTCATTCATATAAATAAGACAAGTATTTAAATAGAAAAGTTTGTTTATATATAATGAATCATTGCAAATGGCTTATGATTGGATCAGTAACCCCATGCAATAAATCGTGTAGAGGTGAATTCTGTGGATATCACTTACAGAGTGTCAGAAATAATTCGACAGGCCCGTCCCCATGCATAAATTGTGGGGTGGGTGTGAGAGGAAAATCACAATTATGTATCAATTGTGGGGGTAAGCGGTTTAGAGAATTAAAACGTTATTATGATAAACGAATAAAAAACGCTATCATTGACCCTAACCATGACTCTGTCAAAGACAAAATCATAAAAACCCCTCAAGACTACATTAATAGATTTATAATTAAAGCAAATGATGAATTAGACAAATAGTATTATTATATATAAATGGAGCAAGAATTCAGACCACATCCAATACTTGTTAATTATGAAATATCTCGTAATGGTGTTGTTAGACACTGTAGACTGAAAAAGCCAATTGGTTTTGTTAATAATCAGGGATACTTGCAATTTACTGCTGGAAGAAAGGGATATCTCTGTCATAGGGCAGTCTTTGAGTGTTATATGGGACCGATTAAAGATGGCTGTGTTATTGATCACATTGATTCTAATATTCAAAATAATTCTCTTGAAAATTTACAATGTATTTCTCAAAGAGAGAATACAAAAAGAGGTAAGACAGGTAAATACTCAAAACGACGCAGGGGAGTTAAATCATTTGATACAGCGACGAATGAAGAAAGAGTTTTTCATTCAATGAATGCTGCGGGAAAATATTTTGGAATATGTATGCCTTCAGTACAAAGAGTTGCTGAAGGGATTTATCAAACAGCTATCTCAAAGAAAAATGGACATAGAATAAAGTTTTTCTATTTACAAGATAACTCTCAATAATTACTATTAATAAAATATATTTTTTTATTTTTTTAATTTTGTTCCGTATTTCCCCTCATTACTACTGATCGTCACGTGACTATCCTACTTTCGATATTGATTCCCGGATATGTAATTCGTGCGAGAACACATGTGAAATTGGATTGAATTAATGATGTGTGTGATCTCATGTACGTATTTAATGGTTAACTCGGTATATATACGGATTTTGATTTTGTGTTATTGTTTCTTGTTTCTAAAGACTGTATTGAGAACAGCAGTTAGGGTTTTGTTGGAAAAACCTGTACAGGGTAGACAATTTGACAGATTTATGTATGGCCGTGTGAATCCAAATTATTATTACGGTTATTATAAAAGGTCAAGGTTCTATTAATAGATTTTTTAAAAATCCCAATTACAAAGACAGCGTTAACAGCGCTGTTTAGATTTTGTATGAAAATGAAATTACTTTGTAATTACAAATTAAAATAGATTGTATGTGAGGTCAAGGTAGTAAAACGCGCTACATGTAGTTTAGTTTTTTTTAGTGTGGCTACATGTAATAAAATTCAGAAAAATATCATTCTCGATTCAAGAAATAGCAGGTCCTGAATTGACAGGGATCCCCATGACAGAGTTATCTCGTCATGTAAATCCATTATTACTACGATTATTTAATCGTAATATTATAGAAATTAATAAAAAAATTGCTATTATTTAACAGTTGTATTTCTTGCTTTAATGTTTTATTTAAATACTTAGCTTCCATTGAAATTACTACACAATATTCATTATGAAATGCTAGGAAAATAAATACACACCTACACATTGACACTGCAGTATTAGTCACCTAATATATAATATGAGCCGTAATAAGTTTGGGGCTTTAAAACGAAGCCCAATTTGCCAATTAAAACTCCCACACCATTGACATGGTGTGGTTGAATTTTTTCAACTGCAACCATGGTTAATTTCTTGGGTTGCTTTTGATTGGTAGATTGGGTGTAGGTCCGCCCCGTCGTTTCATGTTTGTATCGTCCTGTACTGTCCCTATCATTTCATTGTATATATAATCATCTTATATAATTGCATTGTATATATATCATCCTATATGTAATGTACTGTCCCTAGTATATATATATAATCGCATTGTATATATACCATCCTATCATCTCATTGTATATATATCATCCTATCATCGCATTGTATATACCATCCTATCATCTCATTGTATATATACCATCCTATCATCTCATTGTATATATATCATCCTATATAATTGCATTGTATATATAATCATCCTATATGTAATGTACTGTCCCCCCCACAACATATCTTCCGGAAGACCTAATATAGCATTTGTTACGTTAGAGCTTCCAATTGGGAGATCTATGTTTGTGGCCCTTGGGCTTATATAATGCGAAGGCACTAAATAAGTTCCAAGAATGTGCTGTCCCCCCTCTGGGCCTCTTTGACGTCGTTTGGCGCGAAAGAGGTTTCCAAATGAGGCTTCATGTTATATGTTCAATGTTTGTAAAGAAATCACTTGGATTTCACGTCTAATACCCATATAACCCGCCCTTGAACTCGATTGGGGAGTTAGGGTATTGTATAAGTCTTCAATGTATGTGCCTCCCTTGCCTCGGAACTCTAATGAGGAAGGGATAGGCATTGTATATGTTTTTGTTTGTTTTTTTTTTGTATATGAATATCTTCGATAAAAATATTTTAAAGATAAGAAAATACATTAGTAATAATATTCAATAAATGGAATTTCAAGATATTACATCTATCATCACAGAAATATCAAATTTAAGAAATCAAGGAATCGTACTTTCTGAATTTTTGAATGAAGACAGACTTTTGAATGAATTTGAACAAATTGATATACAATTGAAACATGGAAGATATGTTCTACCTAAAATGTATTCACTGATAAAAAGAATCCAAAAAGCGGTTAATGCTTCTTTTTATAACAATGATATTAATTTATTCATTCGGCTATTTAGTATAGTTGAAGCCATTAGAAAGAAACTCGGGGAACAGTACCAAGTTCGGTCAGAGATTGCTTTGAAAGTGAAATCTATAAGACGTTTGATTGATGAGTCTGAGAATGCAAGCATTGAAACCCACAATTGAAAAAACGTTAGCATTTCCAATAATGACATCAGAAGCATTAACTACCAGACTAGCCCGTGAGAGGTTAGCATTACTGAAAAAGTTTATACCAATTCGAGATAACGTGCGAGATAAACTACAACTTAGAAAGCAAGCGCAGACTGACTTTTCTATTGGAAGCGAACAACTTTTTGCCCCTGTAAGTAAAGCCACTAAAGATATGAAACTTGCAACAGAACGTGCTATATACGGCGACATCCCTAAAGAGGGAGCAGTACCTATTATTGATGTATTAGGAAAGATTGCTACAGAAACTGAAAAAACTCACGAGGGAATAAAACAGCTTTCAGGTGAGTTACAAACTCAGCGAGAAATACAACAAATGGATAATATTGATATTGATGATAACCCCGTTAAAAAAATTGTTCCTTTTAGCGAGAAATTCACTGATGAAACTATAGAAAGAATCAGACAAATTCAATTGCTGAAAAATGAAGACTATATAAAATTTGGTGACTTTGCTGTCAAAAGTTATTATAACAGGGGGGATTTTTTAAAAGACGAGTATAAAAAGAACATAATAAAAAAAATGAATGGGTGGATTGGTTATTTAAAATTAATCAAGAAATCCCCGGCAATTTAAAAAAGGATACATTGAATTACAGAGCTTTTAAAATGGGAGTTGATGCGTATGGTATAGAACAACAACAACAACAACAACAACGAAAAGAACAACAAAAAGGTCGAGGTCGAGGTCGAGGTCGAGGTCGACAATCTCCAGAAATTCAAAACGTTTCCGAATCAGATCTAGAAATTCAAAACGTTTCCGAACCAGAAAGTACTTCAGGAGAGGGTTATGGAAGTTCTCATCATGATTCTCATATGTGTCCTAGTAATATCATTAATGATATATCACGACTTGAGGTTCTTATGGGAGGTAAGCGAGCTGGGAATAACTCAGTCGAAATAACTAATGAAGCATTTGATATTTGCAGACGATTATTCCAAGGTGGGATAATTGATATTCATACGTATCGAGAACTCTTGGATGAGTTAATGGACGGAATTCCAGGGGAATTTAGTGGTTATTATAGCGATTGAAATTTCTAATTGCTCTCATTTAGAAATTACAAAGTCATTTCAAATAAGATGATAGTACACTATAATCACAATAAACCAACAAACGCGTATGTGGTAAACTCAAGATTGCCCGTTTATAAGGCATACTATGGAGACGGCCTTGGAAATACCATAGCGGGTTTATTCACAAGAACAGCCCCAAAAGTAGCACCAATTGCTAAACAATTAGCGATGAAAGCCATTGATGTTATTCGTAATAAGGGAATTAACGCTGTTGGAGATCTTGCAGGAACGGCCTTTTCTACCGCAAAAAATAGAATAACGTCATTGGTGAAATCTAGATTCGGACGAAAACCACCACAAATAGTTTCAACACCGCTACCTTCAACAACAATGATGCCTGCAAATGTCAGTAAAGTGATAAATAACGCAGTGGAACAAAAACTAGCATCATTAGCAATGACTTCACCAGATAGTAGTAATATTGCAAGTATGATAGCGGGAAGCGGTCTTGGAGGAAATCGTAAAAATGTCAGACGAAAAAGAAAATGATAGCATTACTACATTTAGAAAAACGATACGTTTTAGTATAAATGGCATTTAAAAAAATTGCTGATCCAGCGTTTGATATGGCAGCGCCGGTGAATAAAGATGATTCTAAAATTAACTATCAGTATTATGCCTATCCTGCAAGAGAGCCTAATCAACGGGGGAGAGTTGAACTTCAAGTTCAAGATACAAGTAGATACTTTTTGCCGTGTGAGGCGTTTATTGAAGTAGAAGGAGAGCTTGTAACAAATGTTGCAGCTGATACGCCATATGGGAATGACCAAAATATCCGAGTTGGTTTCGTAAATAATGGCATTATGGCGCTATTTAACAGTGCAAGATATATCATTGATGGAAAAGAAATTGAATCAATAGAACAAAATGTTGATATTGCAACAACAATAATCGGACTTGCGAGATATTCTGATGATTATACAAGATCAGCTGGTCCGTCTATGATGTTTGCTATGGATACTTCTGATCATCCGAACCATTATCAGTTTGTTAAAGTACGAACTGCGCAAGCTACTGCAGAAGCTGATCAACAACTCGCAGCTAATCTAGACCGTGAAATTAGACCAGTCGCTGAATTCGACAATTTAAAAAGGGTCAATGATGATTTCAATCTAGGATTTGCAACAAGAAAAGGAGCATTGAAAGGACAACATCGACGGTTTTCATGTGCAATTCCGTTACATCATATATTCGGATTCTGTAGAAATGTCAGAAAAGTCATCTATGGAGCAAAGCATACGGTTGTGTTAGTGCGAAAAGAAAATGACAATGATGCAATTTGGCGTGCTAATGATGTTGATGATGGTAAAGTCATTTTAAATAAATTGGTTCTATGGATACCCGTCTTGACACCAGCAGTTACAATAGAGCAACAATTACTATCGTTTATGGACACAGGTGGAAAATCATTGCTAAGTTGGCTAACAACAACGACTGATACGAAGCAGGATAATGTAAATGGCACATTTACATGGCACTTAGCATCAAAACAAGGTGTTTCAGCTCCACGTCATATCTTTATAGCGTTACAGGATGCAAATCGAGTGGGTCATCAAGTATCTAGTCATATGATATTTGATAAATTAGGAGTAAGTGAAGTTTCGTTGAGAATAAATGGACAACAAGAGCCAGCAGAGATTGTACAGCTTAATTATGATAACAACAACATAGCTCGTGTATATCATAGAATATTGTCGTATATGGGTCGTGATCAAAATGTTGATACTGGTTTGCAAATATCGCAAATTGATTTTGAAAAACACTATCCGATTTATTACTTTTCATTGGAACATCTTGACATGATGAGACAATCTGTTGTTGATATATACTTCCAAGCTCGGGTACAACGCCCTGCTGGTATAGCCGATTATAGAGCAGTTGCTGTCATTCTCAGTGATAAATCAATGTTGTTAGAAGGAGTTGGCGGACGAATGAGACTTATTGATGCACCAGTGGAAAACATGTAGTTAGGATTTTCGCAATAAGATCAATTGAAAGTGTAAATTACATTTTAGAACAGAATGACATATAGTATTGTTAATGTCCAGTTGACTGATGGTCAGGTCAAGAAATTGAAATCAAAGTCTGCTAAAGAATTTGGAACTACAATAACGCTGAAACCCACTCAAATGTCCGGTGGTGCACATAAATTATCATTGACAGATCGTCAAATAAAACATTTCAATGATGCGCTAAAGAACAAACGAGGAGTTCAAATTGATTTTTCGAAAGCAGCAATCGCCAGTATGATAAAATCAGGTGGTATATTCCCGCTGTTAGCTGCTATTCCAGCATTGATTGCAGCGGCTGCCCCAGCGGTTGCGAAGGCGGCAGCGTTAGGAGCCGTTGGTACTGCTGCAGGAATGGCCCTGAAAAAAGCTACTGGGAAAGGCTATAAAAAAAAGGAAAGGGTCTAAGACTACCAGGAACCCCATACAATTGGTACAAGGGCACGGGCCTAAGAATACCAAGAACGGCTTACTAGTGGAAAAATCCCTAGGATTTTCACCAATGTCCAATTTTGATTTAATTGATGCTGTAAAATCATTATCAATAAAAAACTTTAGAGGAGTTTTCATGAGAGATCAATTACCGTCAAAACCAATGAAAAATGAAACGGGTATTATCAATCTTGATAACAGCAGCGGAAAAGGAACTCATTGGGTCGCATATGCAATTGATCCACGTGGAATTGTCTATTTTGATTCATATGGATTAGCTCCACCAAAAGAATTTATGCGATATGTATCCACAATAACAAAGTCATCTCCAATTTTTTATTCCACGCTACCAACACAACAGTTAAATGATCCACCGATATGCGGTCGTGAAGTATTAAATGTCCTTGCAGAGATATCTAAATTTCCAAGAAAACCACCACAAGTTGTTGTTAATGAATATACTAGCAGGCAATGGCAAAAACGATAGCGTTATGATTTAGAAAAACGTAGCGTTTTCGTATAATGATTGATATTTGGGGACGACCTTTATCAGAATAAAAAACAGAAACCGATAGTAAATTAGCTGTCGAAAGTGTAAAAAAAATAATCGAAGATGAAATCGCCGAGAACTTAAACTTGTCAAGTGTAGATCCTGGGGAAATAGTTGTATTTCAAGATCGCCAGGGCAAATTGAAATCTAGTAATGTTTCATTGGATGATGTCTTAATACGAAGACGTGACGTCGTTGAAGATACAATAGTGTTATATTCAAATGATGGAAAACTCAAACCAGGTGTACTTGTTTCTACAATCACAGATGCATTAAAAAATTTAAATGAAGAACTTGAAAAACATATAACAACATATACTTCCCTTCGTAGAAATATTATCAATAAATTTTTTGGAACACCAGCGGTAACCTCTCCATCTCTCGCTGAAATTAAATCCAATTTTGATGAAATTAAATCCAATATTAAAAATATTAATGATGCTGGATTTAGTATTATTAGAGATAACATTAATAATATTAAAAAATCTATCGAGGATATTACAAAATTTAAAACAGACAATCTTCCGCTACTTGAAAGAATAAAGATTCCTCATGAGAGGAATATCATAAATATGGTATACACAGTTCTCTCTGGATCATTAGATTGGGAACCTAAAAAGAATACAATAACTCTCACTGTGTCAAAGAAGGGTATTTATCGATTAACAATAGTGTCACTGAATCAGTTTAATATATCATCATCGACTTCATATGGATACAACAACGTGATTTCAACGACTATTGACCTGGATGAATACAAACGGTTTACAATAACAAGCACTGATCCTAATTTAAATAAGACATCATTTGTATGGTACATGGAGTTTGTAGCTGATCTAAATTAGAATTTTTAACAATTAGAAACCACTTGAGATTTTAAAATAATATGATTCCGTCATCGCAATATCGCTATGATACCGTCAAAGAGTTCTTAACAAAACTCAAAACACTCATTGATGAATATGAAATAAAAATTAAAAAGTATCGCAGGAGAATTACCGTAATTGATGTTACAGTATACTCGATATCTGGTATAATGGCCGGTGCTGGTATTATACTATCTTCAGTAACAATGGTAGCTCCGATTGCTGTCCCAATTGCTATTTCCGCGGTGACAACATTTGCTGGAATTGCAAATGCTATTACTAAAAAAATATCATCGTGTTCTCAAGAAAAACTTAACGACTATATAGTAAAACATCAAGCAGTATCTAACGGTTACTCACAATTATCCTCGTTGATGTCATCATCGATTGATGATACGATAATTACCGAAGACGAATTCTCCGCGATGATACGTATTTATGATACTACGATTAAAAACGCTAGCGTTTTTTCATCTATTGCAAAATTAGACATTGTAAATAATAATAATAATAATGTCGCAAGAGATTCAACTACTTCAGCGGATAGCAGAAAATACCACTCCGCGGAAAACAAGCATGATATCAATATCGTCAACAAACCCTAAATTCAGTGTGAATTTTCCTTCACCTGTTTCAGTAAAGGAAATCGCCTTGGCAAAATTACGAGTGTATCATAGTTGGCCTAATATTAGATCGGTTCCATTTGGCGGTCAGAGACCTAATAATTCTCTGGTATTTGCATATAGGAATAAAAAAGATGACACTCCAGATTGGAACGTTGTTTCAATACCAACTGGATCCTATCAAATTGAGCAAATTAATAATGAATTACAACGTAGAATAAAATCCATTACTAAAAAAGAATCAAAAATTGCGATAACAGTTCATGAACCAACACTATCATCTACAATTGAAATAGGCTCTCCTGGGTATGTTGTAGATATTTATAACAGTTCAATAAGAACAGTATTAGGATGGCCCGAAGATCCACCTAGAAGTGCTGATAATTCCACGCCCGAGCCTATAAAATCTGATTACGTCACTGATGAAATAGGACCTGAAAATCCATCAAAAACTTATAAAAAATTCGAGGATATAAACTTCACAAAAAGATATCGATATAAGAATCAATATGGTGAAGATGTGTGGAGAATTCCATTTTTTAATGATTATATCCCACAGGAAGGTGAAATTCTGGAAATACATGAAACAAGTCCAACATTTGTAGATATTAAAGATCACATCCTTGATAGAATGAATAATGATTTTTTGTTGTTATTACCGTCGTTAAGATCTGGCTTTCTTACACAAGCTGAGTTTACTAGTGTAGTCGCCGCGGGTAATAAAATCATCGATGACATGGAAATATTTAATTCGAGGATTACTAATCTCTTCACTGATGAAAATAGCCCGATTTCAAAAACTAGCTCAGCTCAAGATTATAAAAAAAATATAAATGAAAATCCAAATTATAAATTACCAGGATATAATGTTCCCGAGCTAAAGAAAAAACTCAGAACTGCCATCGACGATGGATTTAATAAAATTTATCAATCATGGAAAGATAGCCAGCCGAAGCCTATTATCCTCACTTATAATAATTCCCCCGACGGCGACGGTAGACATATCGCACCGAACAATGTGAATATTTCATCGGTGATCGCACTTAATTTAACGTGTGATGTAATCGAAGGAAGTTATCAAATTAATATGGAACAATCAAATCAAGCTCGACAAGGTTACATTCTTTATTCATTTTCACCAACAGCACCCCCCGGATTTTTAATTGTTGAGAATCCGACTAATCCAGTCTATATGCAATGTCAAAATGATTTACTAACTAGAATTAATTTTACACTCACCGATCAGTCAAATAATTTGATTGATCTACGCGGTGAAGTATTATCGATTAGTCTGTTTGTGAAAAGCTAATAAATAATTTGGTTAAATAATTTGTATTAATCAGCAGCAGGGAGGGTGAAATGACAACATATTTGCGACGTAGATGGCAGCAATTTCGAGGGTGGTTATGACAATGTATTTGCGACAAAATCGCTAAGGCTCCATTTGTAAAATGGGGTCTTTAATTTTTTTTTGGTTAAAATATGAGATTTCGTAGGAAGGTTCCATTTGGCATTCTGAGGCTTTAATCGATTTTGTCGCAAAAATTTGAATGGTTCACCCTCCCTGCTGCTTCTACCCTTGTTAATCACCAGTTCTGGCATAATTTCAAGTGGGGTATCATTAAATCCCTTTTTGTTAATCATATCCGGTATTGGTGTTTCACTTACAGCGGCGTGTAAAAAAGTAGAACGAAGACTTTTGATAAAGAAGCACAAATGTTTAACATCGGTTATAACTTACAAGAAACTACTTAATCAGATCCGGTCTTACCTACGAGGAGTCAAATATAATATGGATGATTTATTACGTGAATTTCGTATTATTGACAATATGTTAACAGACATTCTACCAATGAGGGTTAGCAAGTATGAAACAAATAATCAAACAAATATTAGTAACGTATAATTTTATCTAAACTTAAGATATAATATCACTTACATTTCCTAATGTGTAGTTTAATTTCCGCCTTGCAAATGTTAACTGAAATTGCTACGCTGTAATGCGTACTAAGAATCTACACATAGGTGATCGTGTAAGGTTGTTTGCCTACCTGTAAACTTTAGTATAAAATCTAGGTAAACTAATAGCTTTTATTTTTTCCGTCTGAAATTTTATCTAAACTAAAGAAATAATGTTTGAGAAATTTAACAGTAGTAAAATCTAATGAAACATGAGATATAAAATAATATAACTTACCTTTCTCACATTCATTCTAATGCGTAGTTTAATTTTCGCCATGTTAACTGAAATGGCCACGTTCTAATACGCAGTTTAATTTCCACCCTGCACCGCATATGTTATCTGAAGAAAAACTTTTGGTAGACTGATTATAAAACCCGTCTTGCCGTCTTTAGAATAGTTCGTAAACATTCCACGCATGCGCCTGTTCTAACAAATTCGTCAACCTCAGTTTACCTGGATGAATGGCATTCCTGCACCTGTTGTTTTGTAACAATACAGAATACCTGTCTGCACCTGTTGTTTTGTAAAATACCTTTTGTTAACTTACCTGGATGTGCAAGGATGTTTACCCGAATACCGATCATGTACATAACTCTCTACCTGAATTCATTAACACTGTAATAACAGAGAGGGGGGTTGGGTGGTGGTGGGTTAGAAACCTTATTAATACTTTTGGAAAAATAGGGGTGGGGATAGTTTAGGATCATAATTTATATTTGTTTGGAGGGGTAAAAACAAGGTTTGGATTAAAAATCTTGTTTTCCTCTACTACTACCTATCATTTCAGTAGTTGATGTAAATATTTTTACAACAGTTCCTGTTTTTTCTTCTCTGTTTTTTTTCTACACGAGTTTTATCGAATGTAGTAATTTCCTTTTAAAACTCCACCCCTTACCAAAAGATTTTGCTCTACTGTTTTCGGCTGTTCTTTTATACATGAAAGCAATAACACCATATCTCATTCTATCATAAAGTGGATGCAATTTCTGTAACCGTGTTTAATTTATCTTTAGCAGCAGCTATGTCTCTTATTATTTCATCTAATCTATCGATTAATGCTTGATATTCTGCATCAGTCCACTTTTTTATATTATCAATATCTTTTATATTTTCTTTCTTTAAAAAAATCAGTATGCTCATTATCTTTTATCTCATCATTTGCTCTTCTTATAAAAAAAATGTCTTTGCTCTCCAACTTCCATAAACTTTACAGTAAGCTCACCAACTCTTTTTTAATCCTCTTTGATATCTTTTATTTCTCCTGATAAATTTGTCACAATATTCTTTATTCCTTGCATTGTTAACTCTGCCAATCTTCGCTCATAGGTATATATGTATGTATAAATATGTATGTATGTATGTATGTATGTATGTATGTATGTATGTATGTATGTATGTATGTATGTATGTATGTATGTATGTATGTATGTATGTATGTATGTATGCATGCATGCATGCATGCATGCATGCATGCATGTATATATATATATATATATATATATATATATATATATATATATATATATATATATATATATATATATATATATATATATATATATATATATATATATACACACACGTGTGTGTGTGTTGTCTGCAGTGGCCATGATGTTTTCGTATTAATTTTTCGTGCTAGTAATTTTTTTTTCTCAATAAAATAATGCGGAACATTTCAATATTTCACTACTAAACTGACAGTGCAAAAAAAAAACAACAAAAAAAAAAACAAAAAAAACCCAACCCAGCCTTGATTATTTGGTTTTGGTCTTCCAGTTATTTTCGGTTTGCTTTTAGTCTATGAGTAGAGGAGTACTACCTTTGTTGGACTGTTTTCTCCACACTTGCCCTAAAGATGTAATGTAACAATTGCATAATTGCATACTGCGGCAGTCATGTACCCATGTTGCACCATAGTAGATTTGTTTTTGGGAAGTGTAATTGTTTTTTAAATACAGGACTAAGTTAATGCGGGTGTTTTTTCTGTTACTTTTGCTTCCATCATACTCTTTTTTTTTCTCTTATGTGAGCTATCGACTATGTTCGTTTCTGTCCTATGCGAATAAGTACCATGGTTCCTTATACAAAATAATGTTAAAAAAACTTAAAAGCAAACAATGCAACATAAAATTCTATGCAGCAAACAAATTTCTTTTTTTTCCCACACATTTCTTGCATATTAACCAGTTATAATCTTGTTCCATGCCAGTACTATTGCGTCCTCTATTTGTATGCTTCTGAAATACCAATCTTCTTTTCATGTGACTGAGATTTATTTTTCATAAGTGCAGTTTTGAAATGCTCAACGTACCTGAGAAATGAGTTATATCAGATTTTAAACAACTATAAATGTTACATTCACATCTTAGACAAAACTGTATATTTTGGTGTCAAGGTGCCTATAGTCCATATACTTTATCGTATACTCCATATACTCTTTCGTTGCTATATACTCTATACATTATCGTTGCTATCTTCAAAGGAATCCATTAATCTTTTTTTTTCTTAGAAAGAATAGATAATACTTACACAGGCAAAATGCACTTCGCTCCAATTTCACTGCTACATATGAGAGAGAGAGAGAGAGAGAGAGAGAGAGAGAGAGAGAGAGAGAGAGAGAGAGAGAGAGAGAGAGAGAGAGAGAGAGATAAACTTGGATGAGAGAAAATGAACATTGCCACCGTTTCACCCGTGTCAAGTAAAGCCAAAGCGGTACATCTTTTTGTTACAAATAACGAATGCGAATGCATAATATATCGACAGTCGGTTGTATTTTCTTATCCCGCATTATTTAAGTTCACCATATTAATGAGTACTTGAAAAACAAATTTACTATTGATTTCAAGTGCTATCGAGGTGTCACAAAGTTAAAATGTGTTTAACGGGGTGGGTGTGAATTGTTATTGAATTCGAAAGTAGGGTACAATTACCGGTACAGCATGCACCAAAAGAAATTGCTCATTCAGAAATGAAATCCATGTTTCATGACAAGTCTCTGATCAACATTTACAACAAGTTTTATTCAGATGGTCTACATTTGTCCTGAAATGTAAGATGCCCAACCCCATCACGTGTTTTTTGGGTAGCCCAAAACAAACTTGTAGCAGGGTCGGACCAG
Organism: Potamilus streckersoni; assembly: GCA_016746295.1. Lineage (NCBI taxonomy): Eukaryota > Metazoa > Mollusca > Bivalvia > Unionida > Unionidae > Potamilus > Potamilus streckersoni. Next base: position 68,550 of record JAEAOA010001349.1, read on the forward strand.
GGTACACCACAGGGGCTCGTATCGTTGTTTACACAGGGTTCCTGCAGGTCATGGAATCCTGGAAAAGTTTTGGAATTTGAAAAATAAATTTCAATGGCCTTGAAAAGTTATAAAATTTGTCAAAACCTTGCTAAGTTTTGGAAAAGACATGAAATTTGTGACAATGGAGTTAAAGAAATTGATTACTTAAGATTTCATAGAGTACTGATTACTCATTAAATAAAATGATAAAATCACTATCGATAAATGGTTTCAATTTATATAACAAGAGTAAGTTTCCCTAATAGAAGTATCACATGATTTCCAATGTAGTTCACTAAATAAAAAAAAATGCAATTGGAAAATAATGTGTTTTGTTAATATTATAAATAGGAACACATACAAAGACTACATAGGATTGTTTCCTTTTTCCTTTTGAATACAAATTACATTGAACATTAGATTGTGACAAAAATTACTACATAAAGTCAAAGTGTGCTAGCCCAGGTAAATTTAAAATGTACATATCAAAAATATTTGTTGCTAATTTGATGTTTTAGACCGAAAGATGTCATTCTTTATGTTCATTTACTTGACAATACAAGATAGCACTGTCCTTGAGTTTTATGAAATGGTCCTGGAAAAGTTTTGGAAAAGTCATGGAATTTGTTTTTGTTAAGTGTGCAGGAACCCTGTTAATACATTCTATCGTCGTACATGTACTATATAATATATTTATTATATAGTAGATGTACGACAGTAAATTGTAAGCAGTGATATGAGCCACTGTGAGCTACACTAATTTTGCTTTACCTCTGAAATCTGGCATAAACAATCTGTATCACAAAGTGTTAAAAGTTGAAATTAATTCCTCTGTGACGTCATAGGTACGTGTCAGTGACATGACATAATGACTTGATGGTAGTGGAATGTTGAACACAAATTTAGCCAGAAATATTCTTGTGTACATCCTATTTCTATAATATTAGCTAGAAAACATACCCCCAAGAAAGTTTCACTGTACCTTTTTGAACTTTATCCCGCTGCACAGGTAATCACTGTAAATGATTTATGATCAACCAGACTAAAAATCTGAGATGTCAATAGTTAGTTCATAAATGCAGTCAATAAGTTTATCTGACATATTAACTCCAGTAAATAAAGCCGATTTAATATTTTTGTTATATGACATATTTCCTCCAACTTGAATTGATTTAGGATGACTTGTTTCATTAACTCCAATGAGTCGACTCTGCTAACGTGGATAGGTGAAAAAGCCTGCCAGTAGCTTCTCATGGGTCGGTGGTTCTTTCCTGGGTTTTCCAGGATTCTTCCTCCACCATTAATACTGGCCACCATGTATAGCCTATCTTGTGCTGAAAAATGGTGTTAAACCTTACAACAACAACTCCAACTTTAATTGACTTAAGGATGACCTGGTTCATGAACTCTAAGCATTTATACTTGAGGTATATAGTATTACCAGTATACAGGTTTTCTGTGGTATTTATTTCCAGTGGTACTGCTATCATACATTTTCACTGTACTGGCACATTGGTAGTTTCTGTCAGAATGAAATGTACAGATTGACGACTTCAATGAAATGTACAGAATGACGACTTTAGTGAAATGTACATAATGACGACTTTAATGAAATGTACAGAATGAGGACTTTAATGAAATGTACAGAATGAGGACTTTTAATGAAATGTACAGAATGATGACTTTAATGAAATGTTAAGAATGAAGACTTTAGTGAAATGTTAAGAATGAAGACTTTAGTGAAATGTACAGAATGAGGAATTTAATGAAATGTACAGAATGAGGAATTTAATGAAATGTACAGAATGAGGACTTTAATGACATTCATGACAATTGTTTTAAAAAAGTTTTTTTATTACAAAAAGGTTGTATCTGTCACAAATTAATGGTGACAAATGTAATTCTGTATATAATCCTTTAATCACAAGTTTGATATGTCACATATATCAATGCAGTAGCCAAATAAGTTGTTCTGAAACAGATATGTCCCAAATCAAACTCCCAGAAAAGATTACCCTCCCATGTGTAATGTTTTTGTTATTTAATAGTGTATGTAAATGTGTTAAGTAAATGTATTCCTTTGTAAGACAGTGAAACATCCTACAATTTTCAGGAGCACACTTGTCTTAACTATACCTAATCTCAAACCCACTAATATTTTCTGGTTTGTTGAATATGTTTATGGTAAATGTCAAAGTATGTTGAGATAAAAGCGATACAAAATTTTTAATGTTAGGCAGGTCTGTTTTTTACTACAAGCCTAACAACCCATATTAAAATGAAACTCACAAGTTTGACAATTCACCCATAATGCCCCCCCCCATTAGATATCAGTTCTAACTGAAGATTGTCAAACCTGTCACCAGTTCCTGCCTGTACTGTTTAAAATGTATAGCTGACAATTGTTAGATATTGTGCTTGGCATGATTTTATCATTGAACAGTACAAGAAATTGACTGAAATTGGACATGGTGTCGATGAATTTGTTCACTAGTTAAATTTGTGCACATAAAGGAAATCTATAACTTTGTTTATTCTTAATTGAGTTATTTAAACTTTGTATATTCAACTATTTCAGGTTCTGGACATTGTAATTACATATGGTTATTTGGATGTTATACATTATGACATAAGTGAACAATAGTGTTTAAATGCTATGGTACCATGGAAAAAGGATGTACCTTTTTGGACGATATTTAACACTGACCACATGCATTGCCCACCATAATATTTTGTCAAATGAAATGACATAATGTGATAGAAGTAAGTTGGGCAATAAATGTGATTTGTATTAAAAATAAAGATAGATAATATTTGTTCTTCATTGCCCATATGAAAATCATCCCAGAATCACAAAAAGGTATACATTTCTAAGCAAACTTGAAAAAGAATGAGTATTTTATCATAACTTAGGTCTAAGTGCCAATGCTATTCCAGTCAATAGGTGATTACAAAGTTTAAATGAAACATTTAAGAATAGTTTACATTATTTGAAAAGATTGATACTGTTAAATAAGTAAATTATTATTCGGACTTGACTTGAGTATTCTGTTCCTAACTGGAATGCTGATTTTACCAAAGCAGTTCATGGATAAGGTTTTACTCCTGTAATCAGTCTACTTGATATCTATCATGTGAGACATTGTACTTGATATCTGTCTATCATGTGAGACATTGTACTTGATATCTGTCTATCATGTGAGACATTGATTTAAGTACAATTGGTATTGACAATGTTGGCAACATTAATCTGTATTTAAATCTGTTGATGATGTGATGTGTAGACATTGTTGGTATACTTATGGCATGTGATGTGTAGACATTGTTGGTATACTTATGGCATGTGATGTGTAGACATTGTTGGTATACTTATGGCATGTGATGTGTAGACATTGTTGGCATACTTATGACATGTGATGTGTAGACATTGTTGGTATACTTATGGCATGTGATGTGTAGACATTGTTGGTATACTTATGGCATGTGATGTGTAGACATTGTTGGTATACTTATGGCATGTGATGTGTAGACATTGTTGGTATACTTATGGCATGTGATGTGTAGACATTGTTGGTATACTTATGGCATGTGATGTGTAGACATTGTTGGTATACTTATGGCATGTGATGTGTAGACATTGTTGGTATACTTATGGCATGTGATAGGTAGCATACCCACATAGTCATGTATCAAAAATGGACTCTTCCACAACTGGAAAATGGCAATTTTATGTTCAGAGACAATTATTTTTTCAGCATGTAGGGAATATATCTGCTGGTACAAATGATTCAATATCATTTATGTGCAAAATGAATTACATGATTTTAGCTATATTTGGAGATGCTAATGTGAAAATTCCTTGAGCTACAGACACCTTTATCATTCATGATGCAGAGCTGAATGAAACTCATTGATATTTGAATATTATTTTTTTTTCTTCAATAGATATTCACTCAGACTTTTACATAATTAGTTTAAGGTGGCTTAGCCAAGCCAGTATTTTTAAAAGGCATCATATAGTACAGTTAATATGGACAAAGTTTTAATACTATATATATATATATATATATATATAATTAATGTTATGGGTAAGGTCTTTATGTATTCCAAACCAGTGCTTATGTGAATGGGATGAAAAGTGGTGATATTTCACATATGGATAACATACTCTACAATGAATTGTGCAGAAATATATATTTGTAAAGGAGTGGGAAGGTTTTACTGATCTTTCTAAAACATTTGACAGGACTGAACATGTTAAATTGTGGATGTGTCTTTGTTTCTGAAAGTATCATGAGGCATTTGGAAGTGTTTTATGCAATAGGTCTAAGTTGCAGTTGTTAGTAAAGTGACAGTTTAACTGAATACTTTGATTCTATTATGGGGGCTATACAAGGATGTGTTTTGAGACCAGTCATATTTTCTTTATTAATTTTTTTTATTTGGCTGCTAAAAGAATATTGTGGCCAAGGTATTTTAAGATCAGAAAATGTCCCTGATCTTATAGTACTATTCTTTATATTAATGTTAAATATAATGATTTATGAGCATCAATATATTTACAAATGGTCATGTGTTTGATTTGTTAATTAAGGGACAGCACATTTACATAAACTGATTGATGAGCATGAATATTTACAGATGATGATAATATAATGATCATTATAATGATGATATATACAATGATATATGATGAAAATGATGGCCTTTGCACCTACACAGTGATTACATTGCAGTAAAAGATGCACTTAATATAATGCTTTTGTAATACCACTGGTATGATGGTTAACTTAAATATAATAAATGTAATTGTGTTGCAAAAAAGAGCAACTATGAAAACTATGTATTTAATGGGCATAGATTGAAACAATTTCAGTTTACAAATATAATGGTCTTGTGTTTATGCCAAACTAATCCTGAATGAAGCCCCAACAGATGCTAGTTGCTCAGAGCATCAAATTTGTAATGTCTGTTTTTATTATTACTCAATGAAATTTGTGCTTAGTTATGAAGATACAGTATCTTTAAAATATTTGATACTATGACTTATGTATATTTATATTGAGTACTTAAATTTTGTCCATGATTGTAAGTTATAAATTGGATGTTTTTATAAGCTTGGAATATTCTAGAAACAGACCTGTTTATAATTTGATTGGAAGCATACATTCAAATGTCTCACTTCTAGGACAAATGAAATTGTGTATACATAGGGACAAGATATATAAATTCCTTTTTTAGATAAGTGTCTAGAATACCATTTGTCCTCATAAGTTGTGTTCAGCTATAATATGAGGAATTTATTAATTTATCCATTGGAATTGCTAAGTGCTCAAAGACTTTGAATTCATACATTGCTTGAAATTATTGAGATCTCATTCAAAGACATCCTTGACTGTATCATTGTAGTACATCAGGACATAGGACACTACTGAAATTCATTTGGAAATTCTATACTTTTGACTTGTGAAAGAACATTTAGGATTGTTTGGGATTCAATTCGCAATACTGTAAGTTCGCTTTAAATTTTCACTTGGTATTATAGGGAAATAAATTATTTGTTACATTTTACTAGTTGATTTTGCTTTTTCTGTGTTGTAGAATCCACTGATAGGGATGTCTTTATTCTTTTCAAGAGTCTGAAGAAGACAGTAGCTTTAAGACAAGAATTGTTTTCTTTGCACTCTGCTTTTATATATGTCTTTTGGTTTGTATAGCATGCATAGTTTTGTCTGTACTTTCACAGGAAATCTACACTAGTTTGTTAGCATGCATAGTTTTGTCTGTACTTTCACAGGAAATCTACACTAGTTTGTTAGCATGCATAGTTTTGTCTGTACTTTCACAGGAAATCTACACTAGTTTGTTAGCATGCATAGTTTTGTCTGTACTTTCACAGGAAATCTACACTAGTTTGTTTAAGGATTCCTTAATGATGGTGATTATTGGACCATTATATTCAGAACTATGGATCAATTGGTGGCAGTTTTGGCTGTTTGGATGAGCCCACTGTGTTTAAGCTTGTGATGTAAATCTTGTTTACTTTGTTGAAATAAAATTAATTTAGGTGAAAATGAAATTTAGTTAATTGAAATAAGCAATTATTTCACTTCACTTAAGTTCAAAGAATATTATTTGAGCAAATTGAACAAATTATTTCACTTAAATAAAAGAAATTCATAGAAGTGAAACAAATCATGAATTTAACTTAGAAAAATTATTTTAATGAAAAATAATTTTACTTTTATTGATTTCAAATTTCAGTGGAAACAGCTTGCAAAATATGGGTCCAATTGTGTTGTCCTTAAGTTCTTTTTATGACTTTTTTTCTTTCAGCTTCCATGATGGCATCGTCAGATCCAAGTTCATTCTCCTGCCCAGAAAAGTGTCGGGCCACAAACCTTCATCTGGCTTTAGATGTAGACTTCCATTCTCACATCCTGAAGGGAACTATTGACATCACAGTCAAGAAAGAGAATACCAGTTGTAATTCTGTGGTACATGCAACCTTATTCTATTATAGTCAATGCTAAGAATTAATTAGGCAAAATAAATGAATGTGTGTTTCCAGTATGCCAACTATCCCAGTTTTTCAATGCCAACCCAAGTACTTTTTTCCACAGGGTAAGAAAACAATCAGATGTGAGGCCAAGCTGTATACTTTTAACCCAAATTGCACCCATCAGTCATATCCTAAAATAAATTAAATTGAAAGTTCTTTTAGCAAGACCAAAGATATACAAGTTTTTTTTTTATAGCCAGTAATACCAATGAGGAAAACCTGGGATATTCTTTTTCTTTAAAAATCTAACTCTTTGCAAAATAAAAAACTAGATCAAAGCCATAATTTTCTAGTATGCAAGACTTTCCAGCCAATCCAATCATTTATACACAAGTATATGAAATCTTCCAGGTAGTCTTAAAACTTGTCTTTCATTTTGATAATCTTACTTTGGGAAAATCCCATTATTTGAATCAGAATCACTAATCTCTAATCTTTGTAGCCAGTCCAGCATGGGTCAGTTGGGTGCTGGGTATTTTTTCATTTGTTTGAAGATGGTGTCCATTTTCTAAAATGAGCTTAAAGAAAAAGACTTTCTGAGCTGATAGCAGAAATGTCTGAAATATATGTCACACACTGTCAGTAGACTTTGTTATCCTTTGCTGATCAGACTATATTAGTGCAAAGACAAAAACTTCCATCATAGGATGTACACTGGCATTTGGCCAAATCGGGTACAAAGGATGGTGGCTTAGGTTATGTTAATTACATACCAAAAAGAGGTGGGAATCTGTGTCATTTGAGAGTACCTTGAATTAGGCTGCATGCTGTTTGTTTAGTGGATTTAGTTTGAAAGTATAGTGGTAAAAATATGGTCATTGTGTGTAACATTTTAATAAACATAGCAGGTCTAAGGCACACATTCAGACTGATGTGATGAAATAGCTGATCACAAAGACAGTATTATTCCATGAGCCATTTTGTTTTTAATACAGCAAGTGAAATGTGAGTTTTAGTCTGCAAAAGTTCTTGTATATGTATTCAGTAATTTCTTAACTGCTTTGGTGACCTAGTGGATAGAGCATCTGCCTTAGATGCGGGAGGTCATGGGTTCGAACCCTGGCCAAGTCATACCAAAGACTTATGAAAAATGTTAATAAATCTGCCTTGCTAGGTTCTTGGCATTAAGAGGTTAGTATTAGGACTGGTTGGCCTGGTTTCAGGATAATGTGATTGGTTGGGGCATGATGCCCCAGTGCTAGACATAACTGTCAACTGCCACACTGTAGACATTGTAGTGATATGACTGAAAAATTGTTAAAGCTATTGTTAAAAAGCCAAAGTCACACACACACACACACACACACACACACACACACACACACACACACACACACACACACACACACACACACACACACACACACACACACACAATTTCTTTGATTGATATTGACTGTGTAATGATATTTTTTTCTGAATCTTTTTATTTTCTAGGTGTTAGACACTAAAGACCTCAAAATATACAAGATCACTAACAAGGCAACTGGACAGGAGCTGAACTACACCCTAGCAGAGCCAGTCTCTGTATTTGGTTCCAAACTGGAAGTCACATTACCTACTGATTTTGAAACAAGGTTAGTAGATGTTCAGAATGCTGTGAATTCATTATTTTACATAGAACACAAGTTGATGTAGATTTAATTGTTTGCTACAAACAACTGACTTAAAGATCTAACAGACTGTGATTCATTTGTAGAGACATTAAGACCCCTTTAAAAATCCATGAAATTAAGTATAAACACCAATGTTTTCTATAAAAGCATAAATGAAAGTCTTGTTATTGCTACTTTTCCAGAATGGAGTGTCATATTAACATGACATTTTCACAGAAAGACTTCCGGTTTGTCCTAAATGAAAATTACACTGATCTGACCCTGATTGTGGCCACCAGGGTGCCATCTTTAAAATCTTGTTATTTCTGTCTTCCTGATGGATGGTTTGATTGACATGGGGTTTTCACCAGAAGATATGATGTTGGTTCTAAATGAAATTAGTACCATTCTGACCTCAGTAAGGCTGCTGTGGTGGCATTGTAGAAAATTGTTATTTCAACCCCTTCAGTATAAAGCACATAGGGATTTAACCAGAAGACTTCTGATGATCTGTGGTTCATTTAAAAATATTTTTAAAATGTTTAAAATATTAAAGTTCGTGTTATTTTAATGATGGATGGCTTTGATGACTCTCATAAATAAAAATGAGTACTTGCAATCTATGGTGGCCGTTTTGAAATCTTGTTATATTTTTTGTTGTTGTCTTCAGTGGTTGATCATACTGACATCAGTGTTGGCCATTTTGTAAAGCTTAACATCACTTATCCTCATGAAGTGCTGGTTATATTGATGACATAGATTTTAACTAAAACATTTGTAACTATATTTAGTTGGTTCATAATCAAAATGGTGACAATATAGCCTTCCTGAATTTTGACTGACAACAAATCTCCACTTTGTGAGTTTTGAAAACCAAAAGTTAACACGTTAAACCTTGGATGTTTTTGTCGTTTTCGCCTGAAATGAGAGTAGGAAACCCATTTTGGGGTCTATTTCTGAAGATATCCTAATACATTGACCTTCAAGACAATTTATGTTAACCTAATGTCTAGTTGTGTTTGAAACATCATTTTTCATTGGCTATCTTGCCTGAGCATGATCAGTAGGGTAAAAGCTGGACTTTTTTTTGTTTTGGCTTAACAGACTTTTTGTGTTGAGACCACCCTTTATTCTAAATGCCCATCTTATCCTACTTCTTGCAAAGGTTCACTTGTCTGTGTGCAGATCAGACCAGTCTGTTTTAGATCTGAGGCCAAAAAAGTCTAATATCAGGACATGAATTTGGATTCTGACCTCAGGTGAATTTCGGCTGGAAAAAACTTGGGTCCAAAAAGTGACATTTTTCCTCTGTATTATGTTGTGCAACTAGAACATCCATTTTACTTGATATCATCATAAAGCTATATCTACCTTTCTATAATACCACTCACTTTATTGTGTCTCACATGGTCTTAACATTACAGAGCTCAGAAGTAGGCATGACCATGACTCTACATGACCTTGACTCTTTAGGGCTGAGAAGAAGGCTACCACCTCCTACCACGTAAATACGACACCAGGAGTTAATGAGTTAACTTCATTGAAATTAAGAACATGGTGAATCTTATCACATGACTGGTATATATACAATTGAATCTTGTCACATGACTGGTATATATACAATTGAATCTTGTCACATGACTGGTATATATACAATTGAATCTTGTCACATGACTGGTATATATACAATTGAATCTTGTCACATGACTGGTATATATACAATTGAATTTTGTCACATGACTGGTATATATACAATTGAATCTTGTCACATGACTGGTATATATACAATTGAATCTTGTCACATGACTGGTATATATACAATTGAATCTTGTCACATGACTGGTATATATACAATTGAATCTTGTCATATGACTGGTATATATATATGGAATCTTATCACATGACTGGTATATATACAATTGAATCTTGTCACATGACTGGTATATATACAATTGAATCTTGTCTCAATTCTGTGCTGTCAGATCAGTTGGTGCAGCAAACAACATTGACACTGATCTTTTGTTACATTATAAGATGGCAGATCAGGGTTTGTGTTTGTACCCGGACTCCACTTATAAGCAAATATAAATTTTAGTTTTCATGTGCTAGTGACTATGTAAGGCTTGTGGATTTTACCATAGCATTCCACAAAATTATTGTGAATTTATATTTCAGTGGCACAGTTTCCATACAGTATGAGACTTCACCCCAGTCTAGTGCCCTCCAGTGGTTGGAACCAGGACAGACTGCAGGCAAACGACATCCATACCTCTTTAGCCAGTGTCAGGTAGGCATTTTGTACAAGATTTGTTCAATGTCCTATTTTAATGCACTGACTTTTTAGTAATAAGCGGGGATCATGTCACCCCACCTGTCCATCAGTGCTCTCAGACAGACAAGTGAATCAACTTAAGTTTTCCTCTACATCTAAATGCATTGTCACTAGTAAATTGGCTCAAGTTTTCCTCTACATCTAAATGCATTGTCACTAGTAAATTGGCTCAAGTTTTCCTCTACATCTAACTGTATTGTCACTAGTAAATTGGCTCAAGTTTTCCTTTACATCTAAGGGGCCCCGAGTGGCCGAGTGGTCTAAAGCGCTGTCCGTTACGGATCACTGCCATCTCACCTCTGTCTGCGTGGGTTCGAGTCTAGGATTCGGCGAATGTGGATATGTGAGAAAGCTTGCCAGTAGCTTCTCGTGGGTCGGTGGTTCTTTCCGGTGATTTCCCGGTTTCTTCCTCCACCATTAATACTGGCCGCCATGAATAGCCTATCGTGTGCTGAAAAATGGCGTTAAGCACAACAACAACAAAAATCCTCTACATCTAACTGCATTGTCACTAGTAAATTGGCTCAAGTTTTCCTCTACATCTAAATGTATTGTCACTAGTAAATTGGCTCAAGTTCTCCTCTACATCTAAATGCATTGTCACTAGTAAATTGGCTCAAGATTTCCTCTACATCTAACTGTACTGTCACTAGTAAATTGGCTCAAGTTTTCCTCTACATCTAAATGCATTGTCACTAGTAAATTGGCTCAAGTTTTCCTCTACATCTAACTGCATTTTCATCAGTAGATCAGCTCAAGTTTTCCTCTACATCTAAATGCATTGTCACTAGTAAATTGGCTCAAGATTTCCTCTACATCTAACTGTACTGTCACTAGTAAATTGGCTCAAGTTTTCCTCTACATCTAACTGTATTCTCACTAGTAAATTGGCTCAAGATTTCATCTACATCTAACTGTACTGTCACTAGTAAATTGGCTCAAGTTTTCCTCTACATCTAACTGCATTTTCATCAGTGAATCAGCTCAAGTTTTCCTCTACATCTAACTGCATTGTCACTAGTAAATTGGCTCAAGTTTTCCTCTACATCTAACTGCATTTTCATCAGTGAATCAGCTCAAGTTTTCCTCTACATCTAACTGCATTGTCACTAGTAAATTGGCTCAAGTTTTCCTCTACATCTAACTGCATTTTCAGCAGTGAATCAGCTCAAGTTTTCCTCTACATCTAACTGCATTGTCACTAGTAAATTGGCTCAAGTTTTCCTCTACATCTAACTGTATTGTCACTAGTAAATTGGCTCAAGTTTTCCTCTACATCTAAATGCATTGTCACTAATAAATTGGCTCAAGTTTTCCTCTATTTCTAACTGCATTGTCACTAGTAAATTGGCTCAAGTTTTCCTCTACATCAAACTGTATTGTCACTAGTAAATTGGCTCAAGTTTTCCTCTACATCTAACTGCATTGTCACTAGTAAATTGGCTCAAGTTTTCCTCTACATCAAACTGTATTGTCACTAGTAAATTGGCTCAAGTTTTCCTCTACATCTAAATGCATTGTCACTAGTAAATTAGCTCAAGTTTTCCTCTACATCTAAATGTATTGTAACTAGTAAATTGGCTCAAGTTTTCCTCTCCATCTAAATGCATTGTCACTAGTAAATTGGCTCAAGTTTTCCTCTACATCTAAATGTATTGTCACTAGTAAATTGGCTCAAGTTTTCCTCTACATCTAAATGCATTATCACTAGTAAATTGGCTCAAGTTTTCCTCTACATCTAAATGCATTGTCACTAGTAAATTGGCTCAAGTTTTCCTCTACATCTAACTGCATTGTCACTAGTAAATTGGCTCAAGGTTTCCTCTACATCTAACTGCATTGTCACTAGTAAATTGGCTCAAGTTTTCCTCTACATCTAACTGCATTGTCACTAGTAAATTGGCTCAAGTTTTTCTCTACATCTAAATGCATTGTCACTAGTAAATTGGCTCAAGTTTTCCTCTACATCTAAATGCATTGTCACTAGTAAATTGGCTCAAGTTTTCCTCTACATCTAAATGTATTGTCACTAGTAAATTGGCTCAAGTTCTCCTCTACATCTAAATGCATTGTCACTAGTAAATTGGATCAAGTTTTCCTCTACATCTAACTGCATTGTCACTAGTAAATTGGCTCAAGTTTTCATCTATATCTAACTGCATTTTCATCAGTGAATCAGCTCAAGTTTTCCTATACATCTAAATGTATTGTAACTAGTAAATTGGCTCAAGTTTTCCTCTACATCTAAATGCATTGTCACTAGTAAATTGGCTCAAGTTTTCCTCTACATCTAAATGCATTGTCACTAGTAAATTGGCTCAAGTTTTCCTCTACATCTAAATGTATTGTCACTAGTAAATTGGCTCAAGTTTTCCTCTACATCTAAATGCATTGTCACTAGTAAATTGGCTCAAGTTTTCCTCTACATCTAACTGTATTGTCACTAGTAAATTGGCTCAAGTTTTCCTCTACATCTAAATGCATTGTCACTAGTAAATTGGCTCAAGTTTTCCTCTACATCTAAATGCATTGTCACTAGTAAATTGGCTCAAGTTTTCCTCTACATCTAAATGTATTGTCACTAGTAAATTGGCTCAAGTTTTCCTCTACATCTAAATGCATTGTCACTAGTAAATTGGCTCAAGTTTTCCTCTACATCTAACTGCATTGTCACTAGTAAATTGGCTCAAGTTTTCATCTATATCTAACTGCATTTTCATCAGTGAATCAGCTCAAGTTTTCCTCTACATCTAAATGTATTGTCACTAGTAAATTGGCTCAAGTTTTCCTCTACATCTAAATGCATTGTCACTAGTAAATTAGCTCAAGTTTTCCTCTACATCTAAATGTATTATCACTAGTAAATTGGCTCAACTTTTCCTCTATATCTAAATGCATTGTCACTAGTAAATTGGCTCAAGTTTTCCTCTACATCTAAATGCATTGTCACTAGTAAATTGGCTCAAGTTTTCCTCTACATCTAACTGCATTGTCACTAGTAAATTGGCTCAAGTTTTCCTCTACATCTAAATGCATTGTCACTAGTAAATTGGCTCAAGTTTTCCTCTACATCTAAATGCATTGTCACTAGTAAATTGGCTCCAGTTTTCCTCTACATCTAAATGTATTGTCACTAGTAAATTGGCTCAAGTTTTTCTCTACATCTAAATGCATTGTCACTAGTAAATTGGCTCAAGTTTTCCTCTACATCTAACTGTATTATCACTAGTAAATTGGCTTAAGTTTTCCTCTACATCTAACTGTATTGTCACTAGTAAATTGGCTCAAGTTTTCCTCTACATCTAAATGTATTGTCACTAGTAAATTGGCTCAAGTTTTCCTCTACATCTAACTGCATTGTCACTAGTAAATTGGCTCAAGTTTTCATCTATATCTAACTGCATTTTCATCAGTGAATCAGCTCAAGTTTTCCTCTACATCTAAATGTATTGTCACTAGTAAATTGGCTCAAGTTTTCCTCTACATCTAACTGTATTATCACTAGTAAATTGGCTTAAGTTTTCCTCTACATCTAACTGTATTGTCACTAGTAAATTGACTCAAGTTTTCCTCTACATCTAACTGCATTGTCACTAGTAAATTGGCTCAAGTTTTCCTCTACATCTAACTGTATTGTCACTAGTAAATTGGCTCAAGTTTTCCTCTACATCTAACTATATTGTCACTAGTAAATTGGCTCAAGTTTTCCTCTACATCTAACTGTATTGTCACTAGTAAATTGGCTCAAGTTTTCCTCTACATCTAAATGTATGGACACTAGTAAATTGGCTCAAGTTTTCCTCTACATCTAAATGCATTGTCACTAGTAAATTGGCTCAAGTTTTCCTCTACATCTAACTGTATTGTCACTAGTAAATTGGATCAAGTTTTCCTCTACATCTAACTGTATTGTCACTAGTAAATTGGCTCAAGTTTTCCTCTACATCTAACTGCGTTGTCACTAGTAAATTGGCTCAACTTTTCCTCTACATCTAAATGCATTGTCACTAGTAAATTGGATCAAGTTTTCCTCTACATCTAACTGCATTGTCACTAGTAAATTGGCTCAAGTTTTCCTCTACATCTAAATGCATTGTCACTAGTAAATTGGCTCAAGATTTCCTCTACATCTAAATGCATTGTCACTAGTAAATTGGATCAAGTTTTCCACTACATCTAACTGCATTGTCACTAGTAAATTGGCTCAAGTTTTCTTTTAGAATTACTTGTATTATCACTAGTAAATCTTTAGGATTTTTCTACAATGCATTGTCACAAATGAATCTTCTTTCTCCTCTAGTTTTCATCTACAATTTACTGCATTATCACTAGTGACTCAATTCTAGTTTTCCTCTACAACTAATTGTATTATCACTAGTGAATCTCAGCAAGTGTTTATCTACAATGCATTGTTACTATTGAATCTAGTTTTTTCATACAACTTATTGCATTGTCACTGGAGATTCTCCTCTCCTTTTCCTCTTCCGCTGATTGACTTGTCACAACTAAATCTATCTCTGCATTTTGTTTCTGCAATGCATTTTCACTTTTGGATCTGTAGTTATTGCATGGTCACTATTGGATCTTTAGTTATTGCATTGTTGCTATTGGATCTGTAGTTATTGCATTGTTGCTATTGGATCTGTAATTATTGCATGGTCACTATTGGATCTTTAGTTATTGCATTGTTGCTATTGGATCTGTAGTTATTGCATTGTTGCTATTGGATCTGTAGTTATTGCATGGTCACGATTGGATCTGTAGTTATTGCATTGCCACTATTGGATCTGTAGTTATTGCATTGCCACTATTGGATCTGTAGTTATTGCATTGTCACTATTGGATCTGTAGTTATTGCATTGTCGCTATTAAATCTGTAGTTATTGCATGGTCACTATTGGATCTGTAGTTATTGCATTGCCACTATTGGATCTGTAGTTATTGTATGGTCACTATTGGATCTGTAGTTATTGCATTGTTACTATTGGATCTTTAGTTATTGCATTGTCGCTATTAGATCTGTAGTTATTTCATGGTCACTATTGGATCTGTAGTTATCGCATTGTCACTATTGGATCTGTAGTTATTGTATTGTCACTATTGGATTTGTAGTTATTGTATGGTCACTATTGGATTTGTAGTTATTGCATTGTCGCTATTGGATCTGTAGTTATTGCATTGTCGCTATTGGATCTGTAGTTATTGCATTGTCGCTATTGGATCTGTAGTTACTGCATGGTCACTATTGGATCTGTAGTTATTGCATTGTCACTATTGGATCTGTAGTTATTGCATGGTCACTATTGGATCAGTAGTTATTGCATTGCCACTATTGGATCTGTAGTTATCGCATTGTCACTATTGGATCTGTAGCTATTGCATTGTCACTTTTGGATCTAGTTATTGCATTGGCGCTATTGGATCTGTAGTTATTGCATTGTCACTATTGGATCTGTAGTTATTGCATTGTCGCTATTGAATCTGTAGTTATTGCATTGTCGCTATTGGATCTGTAGTTATTGCATTGTCACCATTGGATGTGTAGGTATTGCATTGTCACTATTGGCTCTGTAGTTATTACATTGTCACTATTGGCTCTGTAGTTATTGCATTGTCACTATTGGATCTGTAGTTATTGCATTGTCACTATTGGATCTGTAGTTATTGCATTGTTGCTATTGAATCTGTAGTTATTGCATTGTTGCTATTGGATCTGTAGTTATTGCATTGTCACCATTGGATCTGTAGGTATTGCATTGTCACTATTGGCTCTGTTGTTATTACATTGTCACTATTGGCTCTGTAGTTATTGCATTGTCATTATTGGATCTGTAGTTACTGCATTGTCACTAGTGAATGTCCTCTACTTTTCTTCAGTCACATCACACAATAAGATTTTGGTATTCTTTGTCATAGCAACATTAGTTATAAAAACATTAGTCTTATAGTGCTGATGGAGTAAAGTTCCATGCTTGAAGACACTTTAGAGGGTGGGGTTTGAGTCCAGCATATTAACAGTTAAGCTTCCACATTTTATAGCTTGTTTTACTGAGACATAAATAGTGTTGGAAATTTCATGGAGTGGCTTATTTATATTTTATTTTAGTTAAACTTTTTTTTATATTAATGTGGATTTCCTTGAATTTCTTTTTATCAGTATATCCTGTGTAGAGATTTTTCATATAGTTGTACTATCTGTTTGTTTTAGGAAGAGAAATAACTTGAGTATGCATGTTTTGAAAAGGGACATAACTTGTCAAAACTTGCAGGAATCCATTAAAAAGGGGTGGTAATAATCAGACACTCAATACAGGGGAAGGGGACTCTTAGAGATGAAATTTGGATTCATAGGAAGTGACATGGGACTACTGACCTATGGTAGTCGAATCCTGGACTTATAATCCAGTCCATGCTTGCATATTGGCATAAGGTATTATGTTGTACTAGTGTTGTTATTTCTATTCCCATGCACATATTAGTATGATAGTGTGTTGTATACCTTAAAATGACCATGTACTAGTGTTGTCATTACCATTCCCATGCACATATTAGTATGATAGTGTGTTGTATACCTTACAATGACCATGTACAAGTGTTGTCATTTCTATTCCCATGCACATATTAGTATGATAGTATGTTGTATACCTTACAATGACCATGTACTAGTGTTGTCATTTCTATTCCCATGCACATATTAGTATGATAGTGTGTTGTATACCTTACAATGACCATGTACTAGTGTTGTTATTTCTATTCCCATGCACATATTAGTATGATAGTGTGTTGTATACCTAAAATGACCATGTACTAGTGTTGTCATTTCTATTCCCATCCACATATTAGTAAGACAGTGTGTTGTATACCTTACTATGACCATGTACTAGTGTTGTCATTTCTATTCCCATGCACATATTAGTATGATAGTGTGTTGTATACCTTACAATGACCATGTACTAGTGTTGTCATTTCTATTCCCATGCACATATTAGTATGATAGTGTGTTGTATACCTTACAATGACCATGTACTAGTGTTGTCATTTCTATTCCCATCCACATATTAGTAAGACAGTGTGTTGTATACCTTACTATGACCATGTACTAGTGTTGTTATTTCTATTCCCATGCACATATTAGTATGATAGTGTGTTGTATACCTTACTATGACCATGTATTAGTGTTGTCATTTCTATTCCCATGCACATATTAGTATGATAGTGTGTTGTATACCTTACAATGACCATGTACTAGTGTTGTCATTTCTATTCCCATGCACATATTAGTAAGATAGTGTGTTGTATACTTTACAATGACCATGTACTAGTGTTGTCATTTCTATTCCCATCCACATATTAGTAAGACAGTGTGTTGTATACCTTACTATGACCACCTACTAGTGTTGTCATTTTTATTCCTATACATATTTTAATAGGGCAGTGTGTTGTATACCTATCAATGATTATGTATTGACATCATTGCTATTCCCATGCTTCTACTAGAAAAAAATTTGTTATGCTTGCAGGTTTATGTAATTTTTCTATATGTTTTAGGACCCATTTATTATAGCCTTCTTTGGGAAATTAATGGAACTGTGGCAGACACTTGGAAAAATGTATATTGGTTCGAGAGGTTAATTGAAAAAAGCTTGGGAGTAATGCTGGTTTACTGCAGATCATTGACCCCTTATTCTTGAAATGTTTTGCACAAGATTTTCAAGCAAATAACAAACTTTGACAAATAGAATAAACCTAGAATAACAGAACATTCCAATTTTTCTATTCTAGACTCCGTTCTGGTTAAAATAGATTTACTTAAAAATAAGTACTTCTAACAGGCATTTATGCAAGGTCATGTTCTCTTGACCTTTTGGATCACAGATCAAATTAAAGCTTTTATAATGTTAAGGGTGCAAAATGTCATTTGGAACATATTTGTGACATGAAATTCAATGCTTTAACTGTTAGGCTAAAAGTAATTGGATGGGGATTCAAAGGTCACCAGAACATGGAACTTTTATTTATTCCTGTCAGATTTTTGCTCTGTTAGAGGTCTTGATTTTATTAACATTGATTGGCTCCATTGGCTAATGGTCAAAATTTGTATAACATGGGTGCATCCTAAGCATTATAAGGTGTACCTGATTTTTGTGTGGTTTGAAGCTAAGTTTTGAGCTCCTTCAAGAATACAGGGTCTGGTCTTTTTATGTAAGAAGCATCCTTGCCTTGGAAGAATATGTCCGATAGACTCAGAGACTATGTTCTTAAGAATATTATTTTGATTGGTAATAACATGATGGCATTTTCTAGGTAATTAAGAATATTGTATGTACCTTATCACATTATGAAGCTATTTGTTGTTTAGTTGTTATGTACCTTATCACATTATGAGGCCATTTGTTGTTTAGTTGGTATGTACCTTATCACACTATGAGGCCATTTGTTGTTTAGTTATGTACCTTATTACATTATGAGGCCATTTGTTGTTTAGTTGGTATGTACCTTATCACATTATGAGGCCATTTGTTGTTTAGTTTGTATGTACCTTATCACATTATGAGGCCATTTGTTGTTTAGTTATGTACCTTATTACATTATGAGGCCATTTGTTGTTTAGTTGGTATGTACCTTATCACATTATAAGGCCATTTGTTGTTTAGTTATGTACCTTATCACATTATGAGGCTTTTTGTTGTTTAGTTGGTATGTACCTTATCACATTATGAGGCCATTTGTTGTTTAGTTGGTATGTACCTTATCACATTATGAGGCCATTTGTTGTTTAGTTATGTACCTTATTACATTATGAGGCCATTTGTTGTTTAGTTGGTATGTACCTTATCACATTATGAGGCCATTTGTTGTTTAGTTATGTACCTTATCACATTATGAGGCTATTTGTTGTTTAGTTATGTACCTTATTACATTATGAGGCCATTTGTTGTTTAGTTGGTATGTACCTTATCACATTATGAGGCCATTTGTTGTTTAGTTATGTACCTTATTACATTATGAGGCCATTTGTTGTTTAGTTGGTATGTACCTTATCACATTATGAGGCCATTTGTTGTTTAGTTATGTACCTTATCACATTATGAGGCTATTTGTTGTTTAGTTATGTACCTTATTACATTATGAGGCCATTTGTTGTTTAGTTGGTATGTACCTTATCACATTATGAGGCCATTTGTTGTTTAGTTATGTACCTTATTACATTATGAGGCCATTTGTTGTTTAGTTTGTATGTACCTTATCACATTATGAGGCCATTTGTTGTTTAGTTGGTATGTACCTTATCACATTATGAGGCCATTTGTTGTTTAGTTATGTACCTTATTACATTATGAGGCCATTTGTTGTTTAGTTGGTATGTACCTTATCACATTATGAGGCCATTTGTTGTTTAGTTATGTACCTTATCACATTATGAGGCTTTTTGTTGTTTAGTTGGTATGTACCTTATCACATTATGAGGCCATTTGTTGTTTAGTTGGTATGTACCTTATCACATTATGAGGCCATTTGTTGTTTAGTTATGTACCTTATTACATTATGAGGCCATTTGTTGTTTAGTTGGTATGTACCTTATCACATTATGAGGCCATTTGTTGTTTAGTTATGTACCTTATCACATTATGAGGCTATTTATTGTTTAGTTGGTATGTACCTTATCACATTATGAGGCCATTTGTTGTTTAGTTGGTATGTACCTTATCACATTATGAGGCCATTTGTTGTTTAGTTGGTATGTACCTTATCACATTATGAGGCCATTTGTTGTTTAGTTGGTATGTACCTTATCACATTATGAGGCCATTTGTTGTTTAGTGGTATGTACCTTATCACATTTTGAGGCTGTTTGTTGTTTAGTTGGTATGTACCTTATCACATTATGAGGCTGTTTGTTGTTTATTTGGTATGTACCTTATCACATTATGAGGCTGTTTGTTGTTTAGTTGCTATGTATGATGCTGTTTCACCAGCCATACTTAAGCACAAAAAGACCGAGGGAGTTCCGTTATGATCCTTTATCCATTGTGTATCATCCAGTCATAATTGTTATTCACTGCTACCTCCAAAAAAAAGCTGGACAGAATTTTTTAAAAACCTTAGAGAAAGCATCCATGCTTAAAAAATAGAAAAAGCTCAAACAGCTTTTTCTCAAACACTGCTCAACAGAATTTGACCAAATTTGAAATAATTCATCTCATGGTTAAAAAAATTAAATATTTTCACTTAGGGATTCAGCAGTTATAAAAACATGTTATTCACTTGGAGCAAGCAAATCTCCTGTGTATTAGATAAATAAAGAGGTACATTTTCAAGATCAAAATATCACAAAATTTGGTTTTGCTCTGTGTGAAAACTCTTTTATTACTAACTTTTTTTATCCTACTGTAAAGGGATATGGGGAAGAAAGTTACACAAACAATACAGAAGTTATAATGGATGGAAGGTTAGAACTGCAAAAGCATGTGCTAAAAGTTTCCCATGGTAATTTATTTTACACAATAATTCCCAATTCTAGTGGGTGGAGCAACAAAATTATATTGTTGGAATCATTCCTATAGTCTGTAGAGCAGTCACACTGTACAAGTTCATTATGAATAAATTACCATGTATTTTTTTTAGTCCATTAGAAAATACAAGCATGTTAGTTGCTCATATCCTATATTTATCGTCTATAAATGAAGATAAGCAATATTTGCATGAATGGACAATGTTGCAACTAAGTGTTTCAAATTTTTCTTTCCACTCCAGTTTAAAACACTACAAGACTGCTATCACACCCACCTGGGTCTTTTGTGATAATTATTTTCTTAATTTTGTTTCAGTTAACTCTGTCAAATTTCTGGGAACTGAAAATCCCTGTTTCCCATTGAAAACTTACTTGTGCACTTTTTTCCCATGGTAAAAAAATTCATAATAAATGTATACAATATTTTAAGAAAAATTACCCCCCCCCACCAAATGACCTGCCCGTCCTAATTTTAAAACCAGTGCAACTGAAAACCATTATTTTGTTTGGCCTAAGCGGACCATGTGGGTGTGCTCTTTATGAGCAGACGGCCTTTACCTCTCTGTAAAAAAGGTAGCAAAACACACAGAAAAATGGGACATATGGAGCTTGCTCTTTGTATATGGATGATCACTATAATGGCTTTTACTTCATTTGTATTTGATACTGTCTTATTCAGAATACGTTTTAGTAAAGTCCAATATTTATCATCTTCTTTTAGCCAATCCATGCTAGAAGTCTTTTGCCGTGCCAAGACACGCCTTCAGTTAAATGTAAATATACAGCAAAGGTAAGCTTTATTGAGTATCATGTGAATATACATCAATCATAAGCTTTATTGAGTATCATGTGAATATACATCAATCATAAGTTTTATTGAGTATCATGTGAATATACATCAATCATTAGCTTTATTGAGTATAATGTGAATATACATCAATGATAAGCTTTATTGAGTATCATGTGAATATACATCAATCATAAGCTTTATTGAGTATCATGTGAATATACATCAATCATAAGCTTTATTGAGTATTATGTGAATATACATCAATCATAAGCTTTATTGAGTATCATGTAAATATACATCAATCATAAGCTTTATTGAGTATCATGTAAATATACATCAATCATAAGCTTTATTGAGTATCATGTGAATATACATCAATCATTAGCTTTATTGAGTATAATGTGAATATACATCAATCATAAGTTTTATTGAGTATCATGTGAATATACATCAATCATTAGCTTTATTGAGTATCATGTGAATATACATCAATCATAAGCTTTATTGAGTATCATGTGAATATACATCAATCATAAGCTTTATTGAGTATCATGTGAATATACATCAATCATTAGCTTTATTGAGTATCATGTGAATATACATCAATCATTAGCTTTATTGAGTATCATGTGAATATACATCAATCATAAGCTTTATTGAGTATCATGTGAATATACATCAATCATAAGCTTTATTGAGTATCATGTGAATATACATCAATCATAAGCTTTATTGAGTATCATGTGAATATACATCAATCATTAGCTTTATTGAGTATCATGTGAATATACATCAATCATAAGCTTTATTGAGTATCATGTAAATATACATCAATCATAAGCTTTATTGAGTATCATGTGAATATACATCAATCATAAGCTTTATTGAGTATCATGTAAATATACATCAATCATTAGCTTTATTGAGTATCATGTGAATATACATCAATCATAAGCTTTATTGAGTATAATGTAAATATACATCAATCATAAGCTTTATTAAGTATCATGTAAATATACATCAATCATAAGCTTTATTGAGTATCATGTGAATATACATCAATCATTAGCTTTATTGAGTATCATGTGAATATACATCAATCATAAGCTTTATTGAGTATCATGTGAATATACATCAATCATAAGCTTTATTGAGTATCATATGAATATACATAAATGATAAGCTTTATTGAAAACATGTGAATATATATCAATCATAAGCTTTATTGAGTATAATGTACCATATTTACTGCATATATTTGGACACTATTTGTTGGAACACCATAAATTAATTTTTAAAGTAAATATTTTGAGCACTGTATGTTCTAATACACATCATTTTTATTTTGTCAAGTCATAAATTGTGGGACACCTTTTAAATCAATCAAAATTACATGTCAGAAAATGGACTCAAACTTAATTTTTATTTTTAAAAATTTAAACTGTACTTCAAATAAAACTTTAATCCACTCTAGCATGACTTCATCAACACAACCCTTCTCAGCTGTTTACTATATTTTCATTTAGATTACAGCACCAAAAGAAATTGTGATCCTAATGAGTGCAGTCAGACTGGGTGCAGTGTCTTGTCCTGATGATCCTGCCAAACTGGTTCACAGTTTTAAACAGGATGTTCCAATACCTAGCTACTTGATGGCCATTGTGGGTGGTGACTTGGAATCTCGGTATTGCTTTTATGACTTGTTACAAAAAGACTATCTTGCTACAAACTAATATAAAAAGTTAATTTTGGTGCAACAACATTTAAAGGAAATTTTCACATTGATAAGTTCTGTAATTTATCTTTAATACATTTCCCTTAAATATGCATTTACGAGAGTAATTAAAGGAAAACTCATATGGCAATATTTTCAGTATTTTGCCTTCGCAGAAATGATCACTTTCAATTTATTTCACTAGAAAAATTATAAAATAAAAGAATTATCATTACAGTAAGAAGAGACAAATAATACTGTAACTTCTTTGCCTGAATTTCAATACAATGTATATTTTGAGAGCCTGTTCTCAATCACTAACCTAACTGTTAACCATGTATTAAACTATATCCCATTTTTTATTTACTTTGTAATTAAGTAAATTTTATGACTGTTTTTCATCAGTTTTTGAAGTTTATTGTCCAATATTTTCAGAGATATTGGTCCCAGATCCAAAGTTTGGTCCGAAAAAGAGTTGGTAGCACAAGCTGAGTATGAATTTGCTGAGGTAGGTTCTTCATGCAGTACACACAACGCCTTGCACTAGTAATTGTCATAATTTAATTTTAAATTTACAGAAGATTTAAATCTTGGTTAAGACATTTAGTTAAGAATAAACAAAGCTGATAAAAAAATGTACTTAATCTTTGTTTGAAATTAATGGTGAAGCAAAACTGACTGAAAGACACTGCATATAGATTCATGACATCTTTGCTAGCCAAGGTTCTTATAATCCTGTCCACAAATTGGCAGATTGAACAGCTATATTAGTGCTTTGTTTTAGCGACATCTGGTGGATTTCATGAGTTGCATCCCTTAGTATACAATGCCAACTAACCAATAGTATGGTGCATTGTACATTGGCTGAAATAGTGGTGGCAATAGACCTAAAAAGTAGACTTTGTTAGTTTAACATCAAAAATATGACTATGTACCAAAAGGAAGCCATTACAGGTCTATTTGAGTGAAAGGTGTTTGTGCAAACAAGACTTGCACTGGAAAAGTGCTTATTTATCAGTCCATTCAAGTTGTGTTCTCCCCTTGTCTCAATTACATAGGAACAGTTTTCAGATTTGATCAACTTAATTTTGATTGGATGCGGTGGCACATCCAATAAAATTCACAGACCTGAAGCACAGAAATATCTGCTCAATATGCCAAGGTGTAGATAGGGTTATCAGAACCTTGGCTATTTACTATTTAATTGACAGGAGCTTATTTGTTTTCACTTTAGTCGAATGCTGTTTTACTAGCATAAAATTTATGTCAGATGGAAGAATCTAAAATGTAACATGACTGCTCCAGTGGCCTAGTTGTTAGAGCATCTGCCTAAGATGTGGGCAGTTGCAGGTTCAAAACCCCAGCCAAGTCATACCAAAGACTTATAAAATTTTACTAGCAACTTTCTTGCTTGGTGTCCAGCATTAAGAGGTTAGTGTTAGGACTGGTCAGTCTGGTGTCAGGATAATGGGACTGGGTGAGACATCATGCTACTTGTCTGCGGCATGATGCCACTGTGCTAGATATCACTCTAAACTGTCAAACTGCAGACATTGTAGTGATATGACTAAAATTTTTTTTAAAGTAATGTAAAAATTACACACACACACACACACACACACACACACACTGTAAGGTGATCAAGCTAAGAACAGGGATAATTTTTTACAAGTGAAATTATTGCTTGACATTGTTGCAGAAACAAATATTCTCATTTTCTTATGCAAATTCAGTTGCATTGACATTTTGGTTGATTTTAATGAATGTCCTTCATGAAATAATGTACATAATATCCATCCTTAATTTATTTAGTGGTGAGGTCCAAGATGAGTAAACATTGACTTCTAAATAAAATTGCCTTTTCAGCACAAGTATTGCCTGGTTTTAAATGGTAACTGTTTATTTTAAAAGGTATTCCAGACAGGTATTGTATTATTATGAGCAATTTGTATAATATGTCTAATGGCATGCATACAGAATACTCTAACAGTGTATTGACCTTATATTGAGGTGTATTCCAAAATGGCTGTGTCATGATTAAAACAAATATAAGAGGATATTGGAATGAAATAAATTATGATATTTTATTCTTAACATAATGAGAAAGAAATAAGTGAAATAAATGGATAACAGAATAAATCATGCAGCAATAAAAGAACAAAATTAATTGATTACTGACTCAAGTCTTGATTATGAGTGTCAGCATTACTCTGAGAGGTTTTACAATGGGGGATCACTGTATTATATGCAATTCTATCATGTATCACATATCAGATTCAGTGTGAAAGAAATATGAGCACATGCCTACCATATATGTCACATAAAAATAAAACTTTAAATTTCCAAACACTAATGACATGGGTTGTCTTGTGAAAAACAGTTTTCAGTAATTTTAGAAACAAAATAAGAATGAGATAGAGAAATATGCCCTGTTGTTTGTATAAGCAGTCATGGTTATGTTTATATTATCTCATGGCAGTCAATCATTTGATCATAGAGGCAATTAAAAGGTGAGGTAATCAGAGATAAAAACCCTCCATTGTAAAAATTACTTAATTGTCTAATAATAGGTGAGTTTGTGTCTATTCCTGTTAATCATTGCTGATGGAGAGTCCATTAGGCTGATTCACACAGGTAAAGTGCACTATGTGAAACAAGTCAATTTATTTTGAAGTTAACACTATGTGAAACAACCCAATGTTTTTTGAAGTTAACACAATTTGAAACAACCCAATGTTTTTTGAAGTTAACACAATTTGAAACAACCCAATGTTTTTTGAAGTTAACACTATGTGAAACAACCCAATGCATTTTGAAGTTAACACTATGTGAAACAACCCAATGTATTTTGAAGTTAACACTATGTAAAACAACCCAATGTATTTTGAAGTTAACACTATGTAAAACAACCCAATGTTTTTTGAAGTTAAGTAAATCAAAGAAATGTGTGCTGATCATCTTATACATATTTGCCCAGAACTTATTAAGCACTGAATATAGAAACTAAATGCACCACAAGTTTTAATTAAACACTGTGTATATGCTAATTACAGCACAGGTATTAATTAAATGCTATCTGTATACAGTAGATACAGCACACATGTTAATATATACACAAATTACAGCACAATTGTTGGTTACTGTATACACTAATTACAGTGCAAATGCTGATTAAACACTATATAAACTAATAACAACTCAAGTGCCAATTAAGCTATGTATATGCACTAATTACAGCAGAAGTGCCAGTTAAGCTACATATATACACTAACTACAGCAAAATTACAGCAAACGTACCAGTTAAGATATGTATATGCACTAATTACAGCAAAAGTACCAGTTAAGATATGTATATGATCTAATTAGAGCAAACTTGCTAATTAAGCTATGTATATGCACTAATTGCAGCTAAAGTGCCAATTAAACACTATGTGTATATTCTAATTACAGCGCAAGATCCAGTTAAACAAAGTATATATGCACTAATTATGACATAGTACTCAAGCTGACACTTCACTCATTTTTAAAACCACAAAATCTACACTGTGTCTGTTAATTCTCCCAGTACACACCAAGATTTGTCTTATAAATAATCCATAAATTACAACATTACATAAGTCTAGTTGCTGAAAGCCATGGATGATTAGGACTTTAGCATGATGGCGGAACAGTACCTGAAATAATATCAGAAAAGAACAGAACAAACCAAAGCAGCACAATATATATATATATATATATATATATATATATATATATATATATATATAGACTGCTCCGGTGGCCTAGTGGTTAGAGCGTCCACCTCGGATGTGATAAGTCGTGGTTTAGAACCCCAGCCAAGTCATACCAAAGACTTTAAAAATGGTAATATCAGCTGCTTCGCTTGGAGCTCACCATTAAGAGGTTAGTGTTAGGACTGGTTGGCCTGGTGTCAGGATGATGTGACTGGGTGGGAAATCATGCCACATGTCTGTGGCATCATGCCCCAGTATTAGACATCACTATAGACTGCCACAATGCACACATAGTAGTAATATGACTGAAAAATTGATAAAGCTACATTAAAAATCAAAATCAAGTGCACACACACACACACACACACACACACACACACACACACACACACACACTGACATTTTGTCATGAGTCACCTTTTCCACCATGAATTAGAAGGTTGACTTAGTCTACTGTCTGCATTGAGGAAGGGGAAGTTGATTACATGTTTCATTTCACATATTGAATGATGATATTATTTAGATAATATGATCATCAGAACATATTGATGGTGTAACTTTTTGGAAAGTGAGTTAAGTACAGATCATAATAACATCATTGCTTGGTTTGATGATTATTGGCTGCATTGACTACATTTTGATGTTGAGTACTCGCTCCAAAACATTGTGTACAACTTTGACTCCATTTTGATGTTGAGCACTCAATTTAAAATATTGTGTACAACATTGACTCCATTTTGATGTTGAGCACTCAATTTAAAACATTGTGTACAACATTGACTCCATTTTGATGTTGAGCACTCAATTTAAAATATTGTGTACAACATTGACTCCATTTTGATGTTGAGCACTCAATTTAAAATATTGTGTACAACATTGACTCCATTTTGATGTCGAGCATTCAATTTAAAATATTGACTCCATTTTGATGTTGAGCACTCAATTTAAAACATTGTGTACAACATTGACTCCATTTTGATGTTGAGCACTCAATCCAAAACATTATGTACAACATTGACTCCATTTTGATGTTGAGCACTCAGTCCAAAACATTGTGTACAACATTGATATCAAGAGGTGTTTGTTTTTCTCATTTTTGGCATTAGTGTTGTTTTAACCATTAATATTACCTCTATTTGTTAGTTTATTTTGGTATTATTGTTGTTTTAACCATTAAAATTACCTCTATTTGTTGTTATAGTCCGAAAATACATCCCCATTGGTTTGTAACCTCCCTTACAGATTTCAATAACTAAAAGGTGAATGTGATAAAAAGTGCACAGAACTAAGTCAATTGAATCAGTGATTTATAATTTTTAACCTGTCACCAGAATGGCACTAGTACTTGCATCCCTTTGCAACTTTCATGCTTAACGAACTTTCCATATTAACACCATATTCTCTACACTACAGGGTAGTTTTTTTCCATCTGACAACATGACATAATTGATCCTATTCAGTAACTGCCAAATTTTTTTGCCATTCTTTTCCTTTGCTTGATTTGACACTGTAAATATTTAGTCATGCATTGAAAACTTTTGTTAAGCATGAAACGTGCAGGTGATGATGGTGTAATGGTAATTCTTCTCAAATTCAAGTTAGAAAATATAAATCAATTAATGAATGGACTATGTCCCTTGAACTTTTCTCAAATTAAATGTTTCCGTTATTGAAATTGGTGGGGGGGGTACATACCAACGGGGATGTATTTTTGGACTATAGTTTATTTTGGTATTAGTGTTGTTTTAACCATTAAAATTACCTCCATTTGTTGTCAGTTTATTTTGGTACTTTTATATTCATTTTTGGGGGGTGGTATTGATAGTAGTTGTTGAGGTTTGTAGAGTTGAATCCATAAAATAACATCAAAAGATGCAAATTCTCACAGAGCCAAATTAGCAAATTTTGCACCACAAATTTGTTGTTTTTTTTTTTACAAAACGACAAAAATTAATACCCATTAAAAATATGAAAGCATGTTATCAGACTTATCTCAAGCTTTATTTGTAAATTTTTCTGTAGTTCATGCAAAATAACATTGCACTTATCAATTTCTTGTTTACTTTTTATTTCTGACATAAGATTTCAGTCCATGTCTAATTGTACACCGTTACACTTATTTGGAAGTATCTTTCAAAACATGATAAGATTTTAAGCCAAATCATAAGCAAGTTATTACTAAAGTAAATCACAGAACTATTATTTCTTTAATAACATCAAAATGTAATATATCTCCCACTCAATATACTGAACTTTTCTTTCCTGTGAAAGAGTCTACTTCAGTCAAAAGATATTTTCCAGTGGTACCTTGTTCCAGACAGACATTAATAGGAACATTCTTAACATGTGATTGACAATGCATAATTAATTGCATAATGCATAATTAATTGGTATGTGATAAAGACAAATCTATTTGCTTTAAATATTAAAGAGACATTTTACATATGGACTAATAAAAACATCCAGAATTTAAGAAAAACAGAGCCTTTTTTGGACAAGAAAATTGTTTAGTTAGGGAATTATCACATGTATGCAGCTTGATGCAATAACATAATTTTAAGTATAATTAATGGCTAGTAGACAATGAGATTGAGCGAACATTTTAGAAATTCTCTCCAAAGGCAAAAACCCATTATCTTGTGTCTTGAAATTAGTCTAACTTGATAATTTATACAAATCTTAATTGGACCTTTTAACATTAAGAATAAACCTAATTTTGGCATTTATTTTACATTTTACAAATATTTGTAAGGTTAGAGAATAACAAATATGCCATGGATTAATAAAAAGGTTAATTAGGGTAGAGTGTTATTGTACACTGAGCTATAGAATGTAACATTCTTGTTGTATAGATGACTTCCTTTGATAGTAATGAACTATAAAGACTGAAGCTTCATTTTCTCATTTTTTATGACATGATCTTTGTATAATGAATTCAATTTTTGTGTCCCTTTGGTATCTTTACATGTGGACTCCATCCATTCACTTAAATGAAAAATTCTTTGAAATCATAAAATAGAAATACACTAGAAGAGAACTGCTCTTCATCAGTGGTATGTGTTCTGTGTTTCAGACAGAGCAGATGATTCAGACTGCAGAGTCCCTTTTGGGACCATATGTTTGGGGTCAGTATGACCTTTTAGTGCTTCCACCATCCTTTCCATATGGGGGCATGGAGAATCCATGTCTCACATTTGTTACACCTACTGTTTTGGTGAGTAATTTCTATATTTATTTTTTTCATTTTAAAAACAATTTTTGGATCTTACTTAATTCATCAGGCATTTTGTGCAAATGATTTCACTCTGCCATCACTGTTCAAATAAAAAATATAAATATTTAAAGACATTTTTTTTTAAAAAGATGTTTAAGTCTAAACATTTAAAGACATTCTCTCAAAAACTGCATGGAGTTAAGATTCAATTTCACTGAGAATTTCCTGGAATTAAGGCCATTTTTACAGAATGATGCCAGTCTGATTAAAAAATTGTTGTCAGTACATTTATTCCCCAAGATACATAAGAGTTATGTTCCTGGGGTCTCTATATATGTCAGTTTTTACATAAGATGTGTTTTACTAGGCTACATATGGCTTTGACATCATGGTGAAGGGTAAATTTGAAAAACGCAATAAAAATCCTTAAGTGTATTAAAAAAATGTAACAGGAAATGATTTACACAAGAAGGGAAGGGATTTACACAAGAAGGGAAGAGCAACTATATACTGATTTGAAGCTTGACAAGCAGTTTGTGCACATGTTTTGTTCATTACGTATCTGTGAATTACGTATGCCACAGTTTATGTATCTTGGGGAGTAAATGTGCTGAGAATGGCATAAACAATTAACAGTATCTTCATGTAGGTCGTTGATAATTTATTTACAAAATACTGGCTTTCATGGGTTTTAAATTTTGTACAAGTACAGTCAAACCCACTTATCTCGACCTCAGTTATTTCGTCAACCCTTTAAGTCAACTTTTTTGAAGCGGAACCACCAAATTCTCTCTTTGTCTTAGCATTTTCTCATCAGTTATGTTGATTCTTTTATATCGCCAAACCCTAATATCTTGAGCACAAAAGAGGGTCAAATTTGCCACTTAATGTCAGTTATCTCTCGATCCCCATGACCAATCGCCAGAGATTTTTTTCCCCTTATTGGTGACAAAAATGTCCCATCTGTCGACAGACTTTTTGGTTATTTAATTTGTACAAACAATCTTGGCTTTCGACTGGAAAAATAAAAGCTACAAACTTAACTAAGTAATGAATTGGAATCAATCAGTACACAAATAATCCTTTGTTTGTATCGAAAACCCCATCTTTGCTGTGCATTGTTACATCATAATCTACTTATGCTGACATATGGCCTGAGTACTGTATGTTTTGACAGTCAATTATGCTACTGTACTATACCTACAACTGATCGCCTGGTGAAGACGCTAATAGAACAGATAAAATTAATGGAATGGCTACTCCTTCTGTTTGTTGGTTGTTACAGACACTTAAACTCGGCAAGAAGAAATAGCAAACAACAGATAAATAACTTTTGCATAATTAAAAATAATTATTTATTTCTCAAAATACAAGAGTGAAAGAATCCCAATATTGGGTGTTAACTTATGCTACAGTAATATATACAGTCCAATATTGCCAGGTGTTCACTCATGTAAGTTTCATTCATGGGAATGGAGATATTATTTTGCAAGAATACAGTCTTTCGATTTTTTAATTTACATGTACTTCTTGCGATTGGTTATATTTATGCTAGCTTATGACTTGCCAATAAAATGATCGTACTTGGTTAACTGTGCATGTGCTGAGTTCACGTAGCACGTGATGACGGTACATATGGTTGTTCACTCCAAGGACAGTTCACTCTTGCTGATCTTGTTTGAAGGATAACCTGCTGTAGCTATTCTGTTTATGATACTTTTCAGAGTTGTCAGAGTGAAATGACTCGCAAATTTAATTTTGACACTGGTTAGCTTTTTGTAAATGAAAACTACACCCAACACGTTTTTTATATATTTTTTGAGCGATCTTTGTGTTTGCAATGTGGGAGAATATAATAAAGGTTTGTATCGAGAATCGACAGTAGTTTGTATTGTATACTGGAAAATCTCTGCTGTTAGTTGGTGCACTTATGCCTTTTGTTGTTAACAAACATGTATGTATATTTTTATAGCATGCCGATCGCTTCATCAAACAGATTCCGGCAATACTGTTGTTTAAATAAAAACATCCAAAAATATGTGCATGTACATTATCATTTACTAACGAACATCATATACATAATGAAATTTCAAGCACATGTTATTATATTGACGCCATATTGGTTTTCGTTTATCTCGATCATCGGTTATCTCAATGCTTTTTGGCAAAACCCTAAGCCGGCGACTGTAATGCCAGTGTAATCAATTATTTACAGAATAATGGCTTTGATAGATTTTAAATTTGTAGAAGTACTGCCAGTATCAAAATTATTTACAGAATACTGGCACTGAGGGCTTTTAAATTTGTAGAAGTACTGCCAGTATCATCAGATGTTATGTATATTTAATAATTTTTATTGTTTTGTTAATTTTAATAGTTTTTATTTCAATATATACTATTGATAATATAACATTGTTTGTTGGACTTGACCTTGCCCAAAGTCAAGTCTGCTTTCTACTTTACCTAAATCATTTTTAAAAAAAAATGTTTTAACCCTTTCCCTAATAGAGTGTATGGCTTTTTAGCCCTTTGATACGCATGTAGCAAAGTTACCCAGTGCAGTGCACTATGCATAGGCATGTTATGCAGTGAAGTGTATGTTATGTTTAATGGCAATTTTAACCATTTTACGTTTTTGGTACATATATATTTTATGTAAGGAAAGATTTAAGAGTAAAATATGGTCGTTATCGCTGTATAATTATTTTTCACAAAATAATTTTGTTATGTGCATTAATCTTGGGAAAACTTGTTCACCATCAAGTCATTGAAGCCACATGATCAACCATAGTGGCAATTTTTCATACTCGAAATTTACAAGTTCTTTGTCTGCATCTACATCACTAAATCAGTTGAATTTGATAATTTATAAAATCTAATTGCTTTCTAAATCAGTAATAGAGCCTTTACCTAAGTGATTGAAGCTTTCATAGTTGTTATTCTTCTCTAGCAAGTACTGAACAATATCAGCGACCGCCATTTTGTCGAATGGATAATATGAGACAGTTACGATGTACATACATTTAATAGCAGATTTTGACCAGAGCATAAACAGTGACCACATGATCAGACGTAATGGTCATTCTCGCTGATGAATGTAGTATTTATTAGGTGGCATTACGAAAACCCACTCAAAATGGCTGCTGTTTACAGAGTTGCCAAAAGGCATTTGTATGGGAATTGGGTAAAGTGCCAAAAGGCGCCAGTATTTGACTGCGGTGGAGCGCCAAAATGCGCTTGTATGAAGTAAAGGGTTAAACAAATAACCCATAGCTAAAATATTCTGTGTGTATGGGTTAATTATTATGATAAATATTAATAAAAACCTGGCCTAACATTCTATAATTGTAGTAACAGACCTTCTAATTAAAACTGAGATGTTATTTTGTAAGAAGCTTCTAGAAGGTTATTCTCCATAAGGTGATAATTTTAGAAAATTTTTATTTTGATTTGAGATTATGTAGAGCACTATATAATCCTATGTACTTTAAGATCTTATTGTGTCCCGAAATTTTTTTGAAAGGAATTTATTGAAATTATTTATTCACTTGGAATATAGAGTGCTCATTAGAAATAACATTAATGGAAATATAAACTTTAATTTATAGTGAAATTTCAAATTAGGATTTAAATCTTGGATTGTATTTTTGTGGTCCAGCAAAAGGTGGTTGGCACATCACCATTATACAGGCTACTGCAGGCGCATCAACACTTTCAATATTAAATTTAATTTGGATTTAAATTAATGTTTATTGAGAACTTTAATCATTAGGACTTGTGTCTGTAAATCTATTAAAAATTGAGACATCTTTAGATGGAATGTTGTCCAGTATAACAATTAATAAATACAATAAAGTGTTACTATTGTTTGGTTCATTTCACCAGAAAATGTGTAATTTTTAATGGGTATTATTATTAAATTTGTATACTTGTAGAATGTTCTGTGTTGCATCAGTTTGTATGTCATGACTCTTGTTTCTGCTCAATAAAATTTTGAAAGACTTAATGGATTGAAGGACTTGTTGGATCAAGGACTTCATGGATTGAAGGTCTTTATGGGCTACAGGATTTCATATATTGAAGGACTTCATGGATTAAATGACTTCATGGATTGAAGGACTTCATTTGGTTTCAAGACCTTGTATTAAGAAGTCCTAAAGTATTCATCATTTTTTGACAGAAACAAGAGATGTATGGTCCCTGTTTGAATTTCACTTATGCCATTGCATATTAATGAAGAATTCTTCAGCTTCACTATATTGTCCTGCCATCTTGGTTGTACGCACACATTTGTGATTGACCAGATTCTTCATACCCAGGCTACAAGTATACTTTGATGTAACAGTAACTTAAATTTATTCTGTCTTTTAAGGCAGGGGACAGGTCTCTGGCTGATGTTGTTGCTCATGAAATTTCTCATAGCTGGACAGGAAATCTGGTAACCAATACCAGTTTTGAACATTTCTGGTACGTAAAATTAAAGGAATTTGTTCAGGTGATAATATAGTAATTACATTAATATTTGGTGTTGCAGAGATGTTTTTGTAATAGACATAAAGATGTGACAATGCTTCTTTCATTCAGTGTGTCACTTTGCAAAATTCCTAAAATTTCTTAAAGCTGCATTCAGTATTTAACTTCTGCAGTAAATAGTATAAGTATATTTGCAAACTCCAAAACAAGCTGTTCAGTAGATATATTTCCCCAAATATCCAAATCACCTTTGCATCCTGGAATCCTAAAAAAGATTTGGAAAGATAAAAATAATATTTCAAGGTCCATGAAAAATTGTGGAATCTTTCAAAACCTTGCAAAGTTTTGGAAAAGTCATGTAATTTCGGACATTGGAGTTTCAAAAATTGGTAATAGCTATTTTCATTGGGAGCAGGGCACCCATTCCAAAAACATGTTTCAAACATGACATAATTTTAATCGCCAGAAATTTTCATTATATATAACAAGCGGTTCTTGAGTTTAGTGAAATGGCCCTGAAAGAGTTGTGGAAAAGTCATGGAATTTGTTTCTGTTAAGTTTGCATGAACCCTACAAGAGACCTTGGCAAATAATACTTTTTCCACAATAGTCGGATTCTAGAACAGTTTATCTCTTGATAAAGAGAAGAAAAAAAAATCTTTGTTTCTTTCCAGGCTGGTCTGCTATCCCACATTATGTAATTCATTGCACTTGTCACTCATTCATTCAGTCATTTACTCATCAAATTAGTCCTTCATCAATTTATTCATTTATAAATACTTTAATTCATGTTGATTAATTAACCATTACCCACTCACAGTAGTAAAGTTTATTCCTATTGTCATTTTATTATGAATAACTGAATCATCTACTGGTGATGAAAAATAAAATACAAACTCAACTACTTAGGACAACAAACTCCATGTAATAATCCACAATAAAAGCCTGGAATTACATCAGACTGCAAACTCCATGTGATATTCCAGTATAAAAGCCTGGAATTACATCAGACTGCAAACTTCATGTAATACTCCACTGTAAAAGCCTTGAATTACATCAGACTGCAAACTTCATGTAATACTCCACTGTAAAAGCCTTGAATTAAATCAGACTGCAAACTCATGTAAAACTCCAACACTAAGGTTCTGTAATAACATCAGACTGCAAACTCATGTAAAACTCCAACACTAAGGTTCTGTAATAACATCAGACTGCAAACTCATGTAAAACTCCAACACTAAGGTTCTGTAATAACATCAGACTGCAAACTCATGTAAAACTCCAACACTAAGGTTCTGTAATAACATCAGACTGCAAACTCATGTAAAACTCCAACACTAAGGTTCTGTAATAACATCAGACTGCAAACTCATGTAGAACTCCAACACTAAGGTTCTGTAATAACATCAGACTGCAAACCCCCTGTACTACTCTAACAATATGGGCCTGGAATAACATCATATTACAAACCTCATGTAATACTTAAACACTGAGGGTATGGAATAACAAGACTGCATACCCATGTAATACTCCAACAATATGAGCCTGTAATAACATCAAATTGCAAATCCCATTAAATACTCAAACACTAAAGGTCTGTAATAACACCATATCACAAACCCCATGTAGTATTCAAACACTAAAGGTCTGTAATAACACCATATCACAAACCCCATTAAGTATTCAAACACTAAAGGTCTGTAATAACACCATATCACAAACCCCATGTAGTATTCAGACACTAAAGGTCTGTAATAACACCATATCACAAACCCCATGTATTCAAATACTAAAGGTCTGTAATAACACCATATCACAAACCCCATGTAGTATTCAGACACTAAAGGTCTTTAATAACACCATATCACAAACCCCATGTATTCAAATACTAAGGGTCTGTAATAACACCATATCACAAACCCCATGTATTCAAATACTAAAGGTCTGTAATAACACCATATCACAAACCCCATGTAGTATTCAAACACTAAAGGTCTAGGATAACATTTATTGAAGCTGCATGCAATACTCCAACACTAAAGGCCTGGAATTACATCAGACTGCAAACTCCATGTAATAATCGAACACTAAAGGCCTGGAATAATATTAGATTGCAAACCCCATGTAATACTCCAACACTAAAGGTCTGGAATTACATTAGACTGCAAACCCCATGTAATACTCCAACACTAAAGGTCTGGAATTACATTAGACTGCAAACCCCATGTAATACTCCAACACTAAAGGCCTGGAATAATATTAGACTGCAAACCCCATGTAATAATCGAACACTAAAGGCCTGGAATAATATTAGATTGCAAACCCCATGTAATACTCCAACACTAAAGGCCTGGAATAATATTAGACTGCAAACCCCATGTAATACTCCAACACTAAAGGCCTGGAATAATATTAGACTGCAAACCCCATGTAATACTCCAACACTAAGTAAGTTATCAGTGTCTCCTGGGTTATGACTATGAAAGGACCTTATTTATTGACCAAATGTCACAGAAAATACAGGTAACAGATCATCATATCTAGTAATATTTTAAATTTGACAAGAATGAAGACTTTATTTCAGTATAATATTTTTCCAACTTTTTCTATTTTCTTGGCATACTGGTCTTATTCAAGATGGGTAATGAACATTAAATCATACATGAAAATGAAATCTTTATATATGAAATATTTATTATAGGTTGCTGATTTTCATAATTTGGGTCAACTGATACCCATATAAAAGACATATCTAGTCAAAGCCAAAGAGTAGGATGTAGAGATGCTTAGTTAGGAACAGTGTCAAATTACTACTTCTGTCATACTATACTCCCATTGTATATAAAGGAAGACAGAGATAAAGTTGTTATTGCAAATGTATCTTAGACCAAAACACAAAGTGACGAACATACCCAGTATAAAATCACCAATTTGTGTTGATAAAAGCTGATGAAAATATAGCATATCAGTAAAGAATGCTTTTTTTATAACAAAAAATGAAACAAATAAACAAAAACATAAAACACAAACAGGCAGTTGTTGTTATGTTGTTGTTATAGGGTTTAACACTATTTTTCATCACAAGATACATGGCAGCCAGTATAATGGTGGAGGAAAACCCTGGAAAAAACCACCGACCCAGGAGAAGCTACCAGCAAGCTTTCTCACATACCCACATTGACTGAGCCCAAGACTTGAACCCACGTAAACAGAGGTGAGAAGGTAGTGATCCATAACAGTGAGCACTTGAAACAACTTGGCCACTTGTGGCCCCCAAACAAGTAGTTGAAATTGCCAGAAAAAATTCTGACAAATTAACTAAAATTATTCCTAATCACCAACATCTTTGAAATGAGAGAGTGAGATACAACTGCCATGTCTACTGTAATAAGCATAACTGGCCTAACTTACTTTCTAAAGAAAACAACCAAAACAGATCTTCTGCATTTCTTTTAATCAAGTTAAGATTTTACTTTTTCTCTATTGGCATTTCGCAGTGAATCAAAACACAAACATCATATTTTTCAATTTTTTGACAAGCAGCAAAGACATTTTCTGGTGGTCAACTAAAGTGCATACACATTGAAATCTGAAAACATTCTTTTCTCAAGCTGCATTGAGAATTAAACAGAATATGTACTTTAAACTTTTGGTCACCACAGTTTGATACTAAACATAAAAATTTGACTTTTCTAATCGGTATTATTTTGAATTACTAGTCATCATTCACAGCTTATGTTTTGTAATAATCTAGTCTTTTTACATAAGCTGAAATTTCCAATAGTGTCCTCATTGTCAATGCAAGCAACATGGAATCATATATATATATATATATATATATATATATATATATATATATATATATATATATATATATATATATATATATATAAAGTGCACTAAAGAAACTTAAAATACAGTGACATTTTTACATAGTTTTCAACCTAATTTTTCTATGTGCAGTTATAACAAGAGGACAGATGTACAAAACTCAAATTTCATTTTGTGTATTTTGAATTCTCCACCTTTAAGTTCATGGAAAGATGATAATTAATAATACCATTCTTATATGAGCTTACCATATGAACAAGATAAACTACCAAATTTGATGAATTTTCCGCTAGTTGTTTAGGAAGATGTTTGATAATGGGACAAACACAGACAGACAAATAGAGGGTGTCACAATATCCATAATGATAAATGATTAGCATGGTCTATTTCATGCAACAGGTGTCATGGCAGAAAAATGCCCAATCCATGAAATAATTCTGCTTGTTTACAAATAAAAACTAGTATGCATTATTAGAAGAAGTGTGCTTTTTGATATGGTTGTGCACCTTGGTAGGCCAGTAGAAGTGCCCATAGTACCTTAAAATTGTAAAAAAAATCAAGGCCATTCAAGGTCATGTCCCCAAACAGACAACTAAATCTAGATACACAGCCACATTCTATTTCTTAGGCTGAATGAGGGTCACACCGAGTTTGTAGAGAGGAAGAGAATGTCTAGAATAAAGTTGGGTGGGGCTTATTACCATTTCCTGGCCCAAGGAGGCTGAATAGATCTTCAGGAGATTGTAAGAGGATATCCACCCATCTTCAGGATTGTAAGTGGATATCACCCCAAAAGATACTATTTGCTTAGCTCTGGGTT
Organism: Potamilus streckersoni; assembly: GCA_016746295.1. NCBI lineage: Eukaryota > Metazoa > Mollusca > Bivalvia > Unionida > Unionidae > Potamilus > Potamilus streckersoni. The sequence goes on from JAEAOA010001349.1 coordinate 108,149, forward strand.
TCAGAACCAACCAGTGGCTGTGAAGAATGATGTTGTTAGGCTTTGGAATTACTTTATTTTCCATACTCATTACCAATTGATATACCAATAATATATCTTATCAGTCAAAACAGGTGTACAGCAGTTTACGTTTAATTGTTCCTTGTCAGGATATCCATCAGGTAGTATATTGTGAGCATGACATTTCAAGGGTTGATTAAGTTTTAAATAAGGAATAGGGAATCAGATTAAAATTTTTAAGGAAGTCACATAATCCAGTTGAAGTAACTGAAATTTGTTGAAATATAAAATTGTCTTTAAATCCATGAAAGCAAATAGCCTGCATAAAAATAATGATTTGCTTGATTTACTTACTTAGGCATGTTATGGGGGAAGTTTCTTTAAAATATATATATATATATATATATATATATATATATATATATATATATAATTCTCTTTTTTTCTGAGTAACAATGCAATTGTCACTTGCAGCATATTTAAAATATCTTAACTGATGTTTACTAGAACCCATCAGTTGTATTTGTAAAAAATTTTTCAACAAGGTACCACAGGTCTAATGCATCAATGTCATATGTACTAACACTTCATGCTACATTATCATTCATGTGACAACAGAGCTGAACCAGTCAGGAGAAGCCTAGCAGACGACATTGTGACTCTTAATGCTATACTAGCATTCATGTGATGAAAGCAGTTAGATGGTTTACTTCATACTTAAGTGAGAGAACACATGTTTTATAGAAATAATGTTCTGTCTGAACCTGGAACAGTTATATGGGGTACCACAAGGCTCAATTCTAGGTCCATTACTATTTATTTCTTTTATTAACTTAACACTTTTACTAAGGGACTCATCTGATGATCTCTATTCAGATCACACAACATTGTCAGATGGCCAAAACACAAAAGTATGAACTTGAAATTTCTTGACAGGATGCCCTAAAGAAAACTAGACAACTAGTGCACATGCAATGGCATGGTTGTAAATACTGGTAAAACTAAATTATTACTTATCTCAAAAGAGTAATTCTTGATAATGATGAACTATGTCTGACATGGAAGGATAGAAATTTGCAAATGGCCTGTCATAATAGACTACTTGGTGTTTTGGTAGATAATAACCTTTCATGGACAGAACATATCAAACATATCAGTAAAAAAAGTAAATTCAGGTTTATGGCTTCACAGTAAAACAAGACATATTCTCGCAGAAATTCACAGAAAACTATTTTATAACAGTTATATACAACCCCTATTTAGCTGGCAAGTTAAAAAATAAAAAATGACCAAATCTGTCTGAGAAAAGCAAAATTAATGTATATATACAGGATATCCAATAATAGTACTCCTGAATATTTACAATCACTATTCCAGTATAGGCTACCTGGCAATACTCACCACTTGCAATCCATGTCTGCCAAACAGTATTTCAAGATTCCCCTGTACCACATAATGGCGGTCAGAGTATTAAATCTCACTGTACCATTTTTGTGTAGTTTCATTACTGTTGGTTGATAAGTACTGAACTACAACTTTGCAACACTTTTCAAATATAATGCATTAATAACTTGTCAGTGTACTAAATCTCACTATAGCACTGCTCTGTACATATCACTGTTGGCAGTTATTTAGTTATGTACTTAAAAACAGGATTCCCCTGTAATTCACGTTATGGCAGGTCAGTGTAATAAATATAACTGTAGCACTGTTCTGTACATATCACTGTTGGTAGTTATTTACTTTAAAACAGCATTTCCCTGTAATTCACAAAATGGCAGGTCAGTTTACTAAATCTCATTATATCACTGTTTTGTACATATCACTGTTGGCAGTTATTTAGTTATTTACTTTACAACAGGATTCCTTTGTAATTCAAAATGGCAGATGTACTGAATCTCACTGTAACACTGTTCTGTACATATCACTGTTAGTAGTAATTTAGTTACTTCATCTGCTACTTTACAATAAGATTCCTTTGTAATTCACAAATTGCAGGTCAGTGTACTACATCTCACTGTAGCACTGTTCTGTGCATATCACTGGTGGTAGTTATTTAGTTACTTCAGCTACTACATTAGAACAGGATTCCCATTTAATTCACAAATGGCAGGTCAGTGTACTAAATCTTAAGTAGCTTCGTTGGCTGCATGGTATGTACAGCAGTAAAGTTGCTATAATAAATGACACACACACACACACTTAAGTATTTTAAATTTAAGAAATTTTTTGTTCTCATAAACCTTATCATGGATAAGAAGTCAACAAAATAATCATATTATATGCTAAGTATTTTATTTAGTATCACATAATGCAGTTATCAGAAATTACATTTTAGTTGATCTGCAATCCCCAAACACTCAGAAACAACATATCCCATGTAGTTGATTTGTTATTCCCTAACATGTGACTTAATTTAGGACTAATATTGCCTAATACAGTAATGAGAAATAATATATTGATTTTGTATCCTCTAATACAGTAGTGAGATATAACATGATAATAGTTGATTTTTTTAATATCATAATACAGTAATGAAAAATATCAATATTAGTTGATTTTATATCCCCTAATACAGTAATGAGAAATAATATGATAGTTGTACAGTAATAAGAAATAAAATGATATTAGTTGATTTCATATCCCCTAATACAGTAATGAAAAAAAACATATTAATTGATTTCATATCCCCTAATAGTCACAAAAAAACAATATTTGTTGATTTTATATCCCTTAATAAAGTTATGAGAAATATTATGAGAAATATAATAGTTGATTTTATATCCCCTAAAAAAGTAATGAGAAATAAAATGATATTGATTGATTTTATATCCCCTAATACAGTCATGAAAAATAAAATGATTATCATTGATTTCATATCCACTAATAGTCATGAAAAATAAAATGATTATCATTGATTTCATATCCCCTAATACAGTCATGAAAAATAAAATGATTATCATTGATTTCATTTTCCCTAATACAGTCATGAAAAATAAAATGATTATCATTGATTTCATTTTCCCTAATACAGTCATGAAAAATAAAATGATTATCATTGATTTCATTTTCCCTAATACAGTCATGAAAAATAAAATGATTATCATTGATTTCATTTTCCCTAATACAGTCATGAAAAATAAAATGATTATCATTGATTTCATTTTCCCTAATACAGTCATGAAAAATAAAATGATTATCATTGATTTCATTTTCCCAAATACAGTCATGAAAAATAAAAAGATTATCATTGATTTCATATCCCTAATGCAGTAATCAAAATTAAAATGATTATCATTGATTACAGTAATGAAAAATAACATATTAGTTGATTTTAAATACCCCAATACAGTAATGAGATAAAACATACTTTTCTTATGTACATTGTAGTTTACATATTTTATATTGTATATAGTGTGAATATTAGATTTTTAGCAAATCTCAACACTTTGTTACATAAGCCTTCAGCTCAGCTGGCTGTGTGACATGAGCCTTTGGCTTAGCAGTCCATTATTTAAAATTATTGCATTACCATGTTTGACAAGGTTGTTTATTGTCTGCAGGTTAAATGAAGGCCACACGGTTTTTGTTGAGAGAAAGATCACTTCTAGGTTGAAGAATGGAGAACCATTCCGCCAATTCATGGCCGAGGGAGGGTGGAGAGATTTGCAATATGCGGTAATAATTGTCATATATTGTGATCAAAATGTGTCCCACAACAAATTACTTTCCAATATAGAAAGTAAGATGTTAAACATATGGATTTTACTATAAAGCAAATTGTGTGCTAAAATCACAAATGAATATGAAAAGAAAATTAACAAGATTATTTGGAAGAAGACAAGCAGACTGTAAGTATGATATTCAATTTTTTTACTGCAAGAATTATGCAGTTTGTTGCTCTTAAGAACTTGTAAAGCTTTGGAAAAATTGTGAAAATGTTTCCATTTGAACCATAACATTTTCTGATCACAGCAAGAATTTGGCCAGGAATCAAATTTTGTACTAACACAAGAATTTATCACAGTTCATGGTTTGAAAGTACAGAAATTCGGGACTACTACTCACTGTGGAAACACTGGAGCTAGTACCACTGCACTCACACCAGAGTAAGATTTATGAAGTGACATATATTTTTTTATGTATGCCCTGCACCAGACTGCAAAATACAGACCCACGCTTGGAGATCATATAGTATTGGAGGGTTAGTTTGAACTTTAACTTAGGTGGCGCTCTATAGTTTCGTATTTAGCATAGGGTTAAAATTTTAAAGAAAAAGAGTTTCCCCGGGTTTGCTCACTAGTTATACTGTTTATTTAAAAGAGACTTTGTATATCTTAGGTGTTGTTCAAAGAACCTTTACTTCCCTTTTTTTGATGTATGATTGATGGGTGTAATATGGGTTAGAGAGTATACAGCTTGGCCTTACTCCAGATGTGCACCTTTCAAAAAAGTGCTAGCTCTACTTGCTCATTTTCACTTCTTGAACTTCAGAGGTAAATTGTAAAAAAAAGAGCTGATAACTTTTTTTACATTTTACATATTTGGTAATTCAGTCATTGCACTTTTAGAAGCTGGTATTATCTAGTTTGGCAAAATTCATTTTCCATATTTTAATAGCTGCCAAGAATAGTGTACTTTAGACAAATTTAGGTTGATTTTTGGAGCACAAGGGAGCAGTCATTTTAGTTAACAGTGTCATAAGATCATTTAAAATTTTCAAAAGTATTATATTCAAAGAAATTTCATCCACATTACATGACAGTAGTATATAGGTACGCCAACATTCTCTACACTGTGCATGTTTAAAATGCAAACATGTTCACCTTACATACATCACTCTCTCAAAACTACATAATAACTGGTGAGCGCCACCTTATATGTCAACCAATTAGAACAGGTCTTTCTTAAGAAAGGTTTTTGCTGATTGGCTTGTGAAAAATCTCAGACAGAGGCTCAGACTCCTAGTGTTAAGATCTCTAGTCCAGATCTGTCATTGAATAATGCACTGGTCGGGCAGATTAGTCTCTGTGCTGTTCTTTTAGTGTGTTTTACAAACAGAATAGACCCAGTAGTGTGGCAAGTAAGTGATAGATAAGGCATATTATTACATTATTCCCATACTAGATGCTTTTTCATTGGATGATACAATGTCATGTGATATGCATTAATTCATGTTATTGCATCATTATACCATCATATTGTTGAAATGGCATTTTCAGTATATTATTTACAATAAAATTCATGATATTGGATTGTCTTGTGCAGATGAAATTTTTCTACATACTGAAACAAATTCAATTTCAAACTTTGCTTTAGATCATGTCATTAAACAATTACAGACTTTTGTTTTCATTAATAGGAAGATTTATGAGTCACAACATTTTTCATGTTGACTTTGTGTTGACTGGTATGAAGTGTCTACTTGTTCATAAAACTCAATGTTCACCTTGCATATGGTTGTATAAGATGTACACCTCTGACAGAAAGCAAACAAAATTACTATTTAATGGATGTTAAGGCATGCTGGCATTGAAATTTTAGGGAATTAAGATGTTAGGGTAACATTTTTTTTTCAAACAAACCATGGAGATAACTGGGCTTACTGCACAATTTTCCCTATTGCTTTACCTTCTTGCATTGTCAATAAGTAAAGTCCAACTTAAAACAACATAGACTCTATTCTGCCTTCACATAATGCACTGGTAGAACAATATCTTTCATCTTCGTTCTGCTGATTATTCCTAACACACTTTATAGACCCAGATCTGATATTATGTGACTGCAGATACGGGTGTGTTCAATTAGCAGTTTTACTTCAACGTGTAAGTGAATGCATTTTCTACAGTGTAATACATAAGATAACTAAATTTTTTGGTTTTGATTTTGAATCATTTCATTTAAAATACCTTATACATGTACTCACAATATAACAATAACCAGACACAGATCTTTGCATCACTACTCATACAGACTGTACAAATGCAAATATCTCTGACATATTCAAACATATTTTTCTAATCTTGTATACAATAATAATTCTGATTCCAATATGAATATGCACAACTCTACATAATATACTAAAGGTGCTGGTTACTGTGAGTAACGTATAACGACTTATTATTAATGCTGCTGAGTTTCCTGGTGACCTACATAATAGCTTTACATTGCTGTGTTGATGATTCACACATCAAGCATGTTGAACTAGCCCCCCCCCCCCGCTGTATAGCTTACACTTACTGATCTTGACACTCCTTGAGAATAAAATCGGGAATTTTATTCCCCCATACATTACTACGCATAACAACAGAAGAAAATGTTAACAACGCTACATGCTGACTACGGGCACAAACACACAAGAAATATATGATCATTTACTGCACCATGATCTACACCATTCCAGCGCTTCGGCTCATGAAATTGGCGCCTACGTTCTCCATCCCTTTCACATATCTTATCTGCAGCTGATACTGCTGTAAGAACAGTGACCAACACATCAAGCATCCATTTGACAATTTCACCTGCGCGAGGTAGGCAAGGAGTTGGTGGTCAGTCTCCAATATGAATGATTTGAAAATTATTAATAAACACAGACATTTTATCTTCATGAGGGCAGCATGGGCTCCTGCACATAGGAGCAAGGGGAGAGTGCACTTCCCTGATGTCACATCTAAACACGATTTGGTCTACATGCATAAAACATGGCTGACCACAAAATGTTTGTCCCCACCCACTCTGAAAATATTTCTGCTGACTCACCAGGTGGGGAAGAATATACCATTGAATATAAATGTTGCAGAACTGCGTAGCTTATTTGACAAGGAGATGATAGATATCATCTCATAATATTTTTTGTTGCCTAAGAAAACAAAGTATATTCAAGCTGAAGAAAATATACACAGATGGAATACAATATAAACTCTACACATAATATCATGTGGGTAATGATTTAATTTATGAAATTCCTTGAATAATGTGCAATTTCGCTTGCTAAGGCTTGCAAAGCTGGATGTTATTATATTCGAGCATTTCTAAGTTTAGATCCTCTACACATACTCATATGAATTATATGTGACTGAAAATTGAAATAAAATGTTGCTCATCATCAATAACTGCATGTGATGCTTTCTATCATACAGCTCTGTCTTATACCCCATAATACAAAGGCATACTTAAGACCAGGATTGTGGTCTGTTCCCCACCAGCACCCTTATATCGAAACCCAAGTAATTACATATGGCATCCACCCTTGTATCAAAACCCAAGTCATTACATAAGGCATACACCCATATATCAAAACCCAAGTCATTACATAAGGCATAGACCTTTATCAACCCAAGTCATTACATAAGGCATACACCCTTATATCAAAACCCAAGTAATTACATAAGGCATACACCCTTATATCAAAACCCAAGTCATTACATAAGGCATACACCCATATATCAAAACCCAAGTCATTACATAAGGCATAGACCTTTATCAACCCAAGTCATTACATAAGGCATACACCCTTATATCAAAACCCAAGTCATTACATAAGGCATACACCCATATATCAAAACCCAAGTCATTACAAAAGGCATACACCCTTATATCAAAACCCAAGTCATTACATAAGGCATACACCCTTATATCAAAACCCAAGTCATTACAAAAGGCATACACCTTTATCAAACCCCAAGTCATTACATAAGGCATACACCCACCTATCAAAACCCAAGTCATTACAAAAGGCATACACCTTTATCAAAACCCAAGTCATTACATAAGGCATACACCCACCTATCAAAACCCAAGTCATTACATAAGGCATACACCTTTATCAAAACCCAAGTCCCTACATAAGGCATAGACCTTTATCAACCCAAGTCATTACATAAGGCATTCATCTTTATCAAAATCAAGTCATTACATAAGGCATACACCTTTATAAAAACCCAAGTCATTACATAAGGCATACACCCTTATATCAAAACCCAAGTAATTACATAAGGCATACACCCTTATATCAAAACCCCAAGTCATTACATAAGGCATACACCCTTATATCAAAACCCAAGACCAATGTATGCTGTAAATTAAATATGTAAGTGATCCCATGAAAGACCATTTTACACTGTAAATTAAATATGTAAGTGATCCCATTGAAGACCAATGGATGCTGTAAATTAAATATGTAAGTGAATTCTTGGAAGACCAATGTATGCTGTAAATTAAATATGTAAGTGATCCCTTGGAAGACCATTGTACACTCTAAATTAAATATGTAAATGATCCCATGGAAGACCAATGTACACTGTAAATTAAATATTTAAATTATCCCATTGAAGACCAATGTACACTGTAAATTAAATATGTAAATGATCCCTTGGAAGACCATTGTACACTCTAAATTAAATATGTAAATGATCCCATGGAAGACCAATGTACACTGTAAATTAAATATGTAAATGATTCCATGGAAGACCAATGTACACTGTAAATTAAATATGTAAATTATCCCTTGGAAGACCAATGTACACTGTAAATTAAATATGTTAATTATCCCATTGAAGACCAATGTACACTGTAAATTAAATATGTTAATTATCCCATTGAAGACCATTGTACTCTGTAAATTAAATATGTAAATTATCCCATTGAAGACCAATGTACACTGTAAATTAAATATGTTAATTATCCCATTGAAGACCAATGTACACTGTAAATTAAATATGTTAATTATCCCATTGAAGACCATTGTACTCTGTAAATTAAATATGTTAATTATCCCATTGAAGACCATTGTACTCTGTAACTTAAGTATGTTAATTATCCCATTGAAGACCATTGTACTCTGTAACTTAAGTATGTTAATTATCCCATTGAAGACCATTGTACTCTGTAACTTAAGTATGTTAATTATCCCATTGAAGACCATTGTACTCTGTAACTTAAGTATGTTAATTATCCCATTGAAGACCATTGTACTCTGTAACTTAAGTATGTTAATTATCCCATTGAAGACCATTGTACACTGTAAATTAAATATGTTAATTATCCCATTGAAGACCATTGTACTCTGTAACTTAAATATGTTAATTATCCCATTGAAGACCAATGTAAACTGTAAATTAAATATGTTGATTATCCCATTGAAGACCATTGTACTCTGTAACTTAAGTATATTAATTATCCCATTGAAGACCAATGTACACTGTAAATTAAATATGTTAATTATCCCATTGAAGACCAATGTACACTGTAACTTAAATATGTTAATTATCCCATTGAAGACCATTGTACTCTGTAACTTAAGTATGTTAATTATCCCATTGAAGACCATTGTACTCTGTAAATTAAATATGTTAATTATCCCATTGAAGACCATTGTACTCTGTAACTTAAGTATGTTAATTATCCCATTGAAGACCATTGTACTCTGTAACTTAAGCATGTTAATTATCCCATTGAAGACCATTGTACTCTGTAATTTAAGTATATTAATTATCCCATTGAAGACCATTGTACTCTGTAACTTAAGTATGTTAATTATCCCATTGAAGACCATTGTACACTGTAACTTAAATATGTTAATTATCCCATTGAAGACCATTGTACACTGTAACTTAAGTATGTTAATTATCCCATTGAAGACCATTGTACTCTGTAACTTAAGTATGTTAATTATCCCATTGAAGACCATTGTACACTGTAACTTAAGTATGTTAATTATCCCATTGAAGACCATTGTACAATGTAACTTAAATATGTTAATTATCCCATTGAAGACCATTGTACTCTGTAACTTAAATATGTTAATTATCCCATGGAAGACCAATGTACACTGTAAATTAAATATGTAAATTATCCCATTGAAGACCATTGTACTCTGTAACTTAAGTATGTTAATTATCCCATTGAAGACCATTGTACTCTGTAACTTAAATATGTTAATTATCCCATTGAAGACCATTGTACTCTGTAACTTAAATATGTTAATTATTCCATGGAAGACCAATGTACACTGTAAATTAAATATGTAAATTATCCCATTGAAGACCATTGTACTCTGTAACTTAAGTATGTTAATTATCCCATTGAAGACCATTGTACTCTGTAACTTAAATATGTTAATTATCCCATTGAAGACCATTGTACTCTGTAACTTAAGTATGTTAATTATCCCATTGAAGACCATTGTACTCTGTAACTTAAGTATGTTAATTATCCCATTGAAGACCATTGTACTCTGTAACTTAAGTATGTTAATTATCCCATTGAAGACCATTGTACTCTGTAACTTAAGTATGTTAATTATCCCATTGAAGACCATTGTAGACTGTAACTTAAGTATGTTAATTATCCCATTGAAGACCATTGTACTCTGTAACTTAAATATGTTAATTATCCCATTGAAGACCATTGTACTCTGTAACTTAAATATGTTAATTATCCCATTGAAGACCATTGTACTCTGTAACTTAAATATGTTAATTATCCCATTGAAGACCATTGTACTCTGTAACTTAAGTATGTTAATTATCCCATTGAAGACCATTGTACTCTGTAACTTAAGTATGTTAATTATCCCATTGAAGACCATTGTACTCTGTAACTTAAGTATGTTAATTATCCCATTGAAGACCATTGTAGACTGTAACTTAAGTATGTTAATTATCCCATTGAAGACCATTGTACTCTGTAACTTAAATATGTTAATTATCCCATTGAAGACCATTGTACTCTGTAACTTAAATATGTTAATTATCCCATTGAAGACCATTGTACTCTGTAACTTAAGTATGTTAATTATCCCATTGAAGACCATTGTACACTGTAACTTAAGTATGTTAATTATCCCATTGAAGACCATTGTACTCTGTAACTTAAGTATGTTAATTATCCCATTGAAGACCATTGTACTCTGTAACTTAAGTATGTTAATTATCCCATTGAAGACCATTGTACTCTGTAACTTAAGTATGTTAATTATCCCATTGAAGACCATTGTACACTGTAACTTAAGTATGTTAATTATCCCATTGAAGACCATTGTAACTTAAGTGATCCCTTGGAAGACCATTGTACTCTGTAACTTAAGTGATCCCTTGAAAGATGAGGATTATATAAATCTTTACATTGAGTTTTAAATATATTATTTGTGCTGATTCAGCAATGTATTGGGTACGATAGATACCTTATATTTACTCAAGATGAGATCAAGATGAATATAAATTGCAGGTTCATAAAAATAATATGATAATGACTTACTAGGTTATAATAATTTACAGAAAGCTCCCCCCTTTTTTTTCAGGAGGAACCTTTAATCAGACAACTTGCGACCATGTGTGTGTGTGTGTGTGTGTGTGTGTGAGAGAGAGAGAGAGAGAGAGAGAGAGAGAGAGATATTTTTAACAAAGTGTTAACAATTTTTCAGTCATATCACTACAATATCTGCAGTGTGGCTGTTTATAGTGATGTCTAGCACAGGGACATCAGACATGTAGCATGATGTCCCACCCAGTAACATTATCCTGACACCAGGCCAACCAGTCTAATACTAACCTCTTAATACTGATCACCTAGTGAGGCAGCTGTTAAAACCATTTTTATAATACTTTAATATGACTCAGCCAGGGTTCGAACCTGTGACCTTCTACACCTGAGGCAGATGCTCTAAGCACTAGGCCACTGGAGTAATCCTCCCTAAATTTGTTAAAAAACCACACTTAGAAAACCTTATAGTAATTTTATTTTACTAATTTCATATACTAATTTTTAATTTTGCTTTCTGCCAAATGTGAACATCTTATTGATATATCTACTCTACTATTTATCTGCTGGTGCATTTTGGACAGCAGTTTGGAGTTTATGTTGATTGAAGTTAAGTGCACATTACAGATGGCTAAAGGTGGTATGTATAATTTAAATGAATTGTTCATGGCTGTATACCTCTAGCTAAAATTCTTTGGACAGATTGTTAATGGACGTATTCTTCTATCTAATGTTCTTTGGACAGTGTGAATGGATTTACTTCTAGGTAATGTTCTTTGAACATTTTGCGAATAGGTGTATACTTCTAGCTAATGTTATTTGGGCAGTTTGTGACTGGATTTATACTTCTAGCTAATGTTATTAGGCAGTTTGTGACTGGATTTATACTTCTAGCTAATGTTATTTGGGCAGTTTGTGACTGGATTTATACTTCTAGCTAATGTTATCTGGGCAGTTTGTGACTGGATTTATACTTCTAGCTAATGTTTTGTGTCTCTCAGTTTATCACATTTATCACAATTAAATCTCACTGAACTTTAATAAATTGCTCTGACAAAAAAAGCACACCTATAATTGTTTAACCTTTGCTTTCTAATAAAAAAATCTGTATTACCCTGAATATATCAATTACAATACTTTCTTTACCATTCTTGGCAAATAATTTTGTTGTATAGTGAATAATTATGTTGTGTTGTGAATAATTACGTTGTGTTGTGAATAATTATTATGTTGTGAACAATTGTTGTGTTGTGAAAAATTATTGTGATGTGAATAATTGTTGTGTTGTGAATAATTATTGTGTTGTGAATAATTATGTTGTATAGTGAATAATTGTTGTGTTGTGAATAATTATTGTGTTGTGAATAATTGTTGTGTTGTGAATAATTGTTGTGTTGTGAATAATCGTGTTGTGAATAATTATGTTGTTAATTATAGTAAATAATTGTATGGTAAACAAATTATGTTGCATCATTTAAATAACACACAATACACCAGGTTCAATAGACACTTTATTTTACATATAAAATAATCTTTTTGGCATAATGGGGGCAAATCCTGTCACAGCACACTGCACCAGCCCGGCTCTGAATTGTTTTAAAGGATACCTCAGGACAAGAAGCATGATAGAGTTTGTAGGGTTGTTAAAATTGTCCAATACTTGCAAGTGTTGGGCCGAAAGGGGCTGACAGGAGGTATATAGGAACGATGGTCCGATACCTGCATGTTGAACTGCCAGGGGCTGACAGGAGATATATAGGGACAATGACAACCGAAACACAAGTCCGATCCGAGGATGTCATGATAACAAACATTAGCCGATACTCCATACATGCACAGCAGGAAGCAGGTATGAAGTATATGGGCATAATAGTGGAGTACATTTAAATACTGACACAAATTGGGGTTCAAAGCAAAGTTTTTTGAATGAATGAAACTTGGCAATGGCCAAAACGAGTGAAAGTAGCACTGTGACTTTGGAGCAGTGTGACTGTAATGGAGGCCCCCAATTTGAAGTAAGGTAAGGATATATAAGGGGAATAATGCCTGGAAATGCATGAAATATATTTGAATTGCATGGTAAAGTCTGATGTACGGGAAGGTAAGAATGTTAGATACATGTTTTTGATAGTTAGGAATTCACATGTGCACTAATAGATGATACTAGTGAAATGACAGTGTAGCATAGATACAGTATTACAGCATCTCTTATCTTATATAGTAAATAATTGTATTGTATAGTAAAGAATTGTATTGTATAGTAAAAAATTGTATTGTATAGCAAAGAATTGTATTGTATAGTAAATAATTATGCAGTATTGTAAAGTAAAATAATGATGTTGTATAGAGAATAATTACATTGTATTGTAAATATGTGCTGTATATGGAATAATTGTTGTATAGTAAATAATTGTGTTGTAATTGTGTTGTGTAGTAAATAATGCTGTGTTGTGTAATAAATATGTTGTATAGTGAATAATTACAATGAATTGCATAGTAAGTAATTATCTTCTATAGTAACTAATTATGCTGTTGTATAGTAAATAATAATGCAGTGTTGTGTAATATGTTGTATAGTGAATATTTACAATGAATTGTATAGTAAATAATTATGTTGTATAGTAACTAATTATGCTGTGTTATATAGTAAATCATATTGCATTGTTTAGTAAATAAAGATGCTGTATTGTATGTTATATGTTCATGTTGAATATTGAATAATTCTATTATATTGTATAGTATATTATTATGTTATATTGTATAGTGAATAATTATATGTTGTACAATAAATAATTATGTTGTATTGTGTGGTAAGTAATTATAAAAATATCATCTGCCACACCTGTTTACAAGAATGCAGTATTCTCCATCTTTTGTCAGTGAATTAAACATTTTCTGGATTCCAGGATAATATGGTCATTCCATACACAGATATGCCCTATTAATAGTCCTAATTCATTATGTGGCCGTAAGATTGAAAGTAATTTTTGTTATGAATAATATATTTCTATTGGACTGTTTCATCTTTGTCATGTGTACAGTACTGGATTTAGGCATGAGCTCAACAAGCTACAGCTTAGGGCCTCAAAGTCTGAACTCAGTCTGATGGGCCCCCTCAGATTTATTTTATACCAAATATGGCCACTATAGCTTCCCATATCTAAATCCGGCACTGCCTGTGTACTATAAATACATTTATACATTTTCTAAATGATAATTACAATGGCAAATTATATTTTAACATGTGAATAATTAGTGCAGAAGAAAATCAATAATATGGATAACTTGATTAAAATGTTATCATTTCTTTTCACAATTGTTTGCAAAGTCATCTACCATTTTTACTTGCTTATAGGTTGAGTCTAACTGCAAACACAGAAGAACCTGCTCATTGCATAATGTGCCAGCAGATCAGGGTCTATGTTTTTTTTATTCCTGCTTATTACTCCTAACAAACTGCATAGATCCAGATCAGCTGGGAAATTATAAAAAAGTAGATCTGGGACTTAGCATTTTCTATTTGGACCCAATTTATAAGTGTATTGTTCTTATACAGCAAATGAATAATTATATGTATTTTGTGTGTAACACCTGTGTACAGTCATGTTTTTGAATTGAATTTTTGAATTGAAGCGCTATAATTGATTTGTCATTTTATTTTGTCCTTGACCTAGGTCAGTGTTCTGGGAGCAGAACACCCGTTTACTCAGCTTGTGACAGACCTGAAAGGGATAGACCCAGATGATGCTTTTTCCATCGTGCCATATGAAAAGGGTTTTACCTTGCTCTTCTACCTGGAAAGGTTACTTGGGGGCCCAGGTAATTGTTGGGTAATTTTGTTCATACTAGTTGAGGATGAAGTCAAAAGCATTTGCTGTTCTCAAATTTTTGTTCATTTGTAAGGATGAGTTTTGAACATTTTCATATGAACTATTTAAGATGAAAACTTCAAATTCGTAATATTTAAAAAAAAATTTAAACAGGTAGGTTAAGGTGAGGACATTTATAGGTTGATTGAAGGACATTTAACAACCATAAGGTTATTCAGTTTATTTTCAAAATTCCAGTTTTAATTGTTTTAAATTAATTGTTTTCATTTTCTAAAATACCTCAAGCACAATTCTGTTTAGAAAATACCTTTAACACAGTTCATGTTGAAATACTGTCATCCAGAATATTTTAACATCATTGCTCCCCTTTTCCAAAATTGTTTTCCTATTCTTAAATAAGATTTTCAAGTTACAGATAATGTTGTTGTTGTTGTTGTTGTTGTTGTTGTTGTTGTTGTGGGGTTTAACACCATTTTTCAGTACATAATAGGCTATACATTGCGGCCAGTATTAGCAGTAGAGGAAGAAACCGGGAAATCTGCGGAAAAATCACCTACCCACAAGAAGCTACTGGCAAGCTTTTTCACATATCTACCTTCGCCGACTCTTAGACTCGAACCCACGCAGACAGAGGTGACATGGCAGTGACAGATGGTAAAATACTTTGCTTCTTGTGGAGCATGTTGTTTGCCTCCAATGAAGCAGGAATCAATGGAGAAAAGGATGTCAGAGTATCCTGTTTTTATTTATATGAAACAATTTGAGAACACTTGTTACATATTTTTTCAAATATACATTATTGAGATGTTATATGTGAAAATATTATTCCATTATAGCTAAATTTCTGTTTATTACAGAAGTGTTTGAACCCTTCTTGAGAGCCTACATAGAAAAATTCAAGTACCAGTCTCTAGACACTGATACATGGAAAGATTTTCTTTACTCATACTTTCAGTCAGAGGTAAAACTTTATGCGGTTTTATGATTTTGTAGTTTTTATAATGAACAAGAGCAGTGCATTTTAACTCATTAAGCCCTGGAGATTTTTGTCATTTTTGCCTGAAATGCAAATAGGAAACACATTTTTGGGGCTATTTCTATAAACTTCCAAATAAATCATCATGCAAGAGATTTTTTGGTTAGCCTGTGGCCTATTTATGTTAGAAACATCATTTTTCATTGGCCATTTCACTCATGCATGAGAAGAAGGGTAAAAGTTGGAGTTCTTTGTTTTTTGGGGATTTTTTTTGCTTAATGCATAATCTTTTTATCGAGACCATTCTTTATTCCAAATGCCCATTTATCATACTTTTGCAAAGGTTTGCTTCTCTGTTTGTAATTCAGTCTGGTCTGCCTTAGATATGAGGTGAAGTTTAGACCCATATCTGCCAGTGAATTATGCGATGGCAGATCTGGGTCTGTGCAGTTTGCAGTTGGACTCATCTTAGGCTGAATGTTGAAAATTGCTCCACAATTTATATAATCATACAGGTTGACATGGTAATCCAAGTTGATACATGAAATCTATGACAGGAACTGTTAAATAGGATCATAAGAACTGCAATAAACCTCATCATTTATTATTATTTATATGCGGTATTTTTTATTTATACCTACATATTGATTAAGATAAACATTGCTTCTAACTGAAAAGTACAAATTGTCTAATTGAAACACTTTGACACTTTTTAAAATTTGATTGTCATTATGGAAATCTGAAGAAAATCTCTGATCAACTGACAAAACAAATACTGTCGAACATGAATGACAGATAGAAAAAGGAACAAATGTGATTATTGCATACCACTTCAGCCAAGAGACACAACTGTCTTTCACTTTGACAGTCCCCAGATGGGGCCTAATGAGTTGTAAATAAACTGATATACAAATTATTCAACCCATATACAAATACAAGTTATTCAGCAGATATACAAATACAAATTATTCAACTGACATACAAATACAAATTATTCAACTGATATACAAATACAAATTATTCAACCAATATACAAATACAAATTATTCAGCTGAGATACAAATACAAATTATTCAACAGATATACAAATACAAATTATTCAACTGATATACAAATACAAATTATTCAACAGATATACAAATACAAATTATTCAACAGATATACAAATACAAATTATTCAACCAATATACAAATACAAATTATTCAACAGATATACAAATACAAATTATTCAACAGTTATACAAATACAAATTAGTCGACAGATATACAAATACAAATTATTCAACCAATATGCAAATACAAATTATTCAACAGATATACAAATACAAATTATTCAACCGATATGCAAATACAAATTATTCAACAGATATACAAATACAAATTATTCAACAGATATACAAATACAAATTATTCAACCAATATACAAATACAAATTAGTCGACAGATATACAAATACAAATTATTCAACCGATATACAAATACAAATTATTCAACCGATATACAAATACAAATTATTCCACCAATATACAAATACAAATTGTTCAACTGATATACAAATACAAATTTTTCAACCGATATACAAATACAAATTATTCAACAGATATACAAATACAAATTATTCAACAGATATAAGAAAGCAAATTATTCAACAGGAATACAAATACAAATTATTTAACTGATATACAAATACAAATTATTAAACAGATATACAAATACAAATTATTCAACTGATATACAAATACAAATTTTTCAACTGATATACAAATACAAATTATTCAACAGATATACAAATATAAATTGTTCAATCAATACACAAATACAAATTATTCAACAGATATACAAATTATTCAACAGATATACAAATACAAATTATTCAACTGATATACGAATACAAATTATTAATTTAGTGTAAAGGTCAGCTGCTTGAATTACATGAGTTCAGAATCATTGCTCACATCTTGCACAGGCTAAAAAGTACAAGTTGGTCAAACATGTGAGACTGGTAGCTTCCCATGGGTTGGTAATTCATGTAGGAATGGAAGCTTGCCCAGGTTCTTGTCTAGTAGTTATTCTGGTTGCCATGTATCTGTCATGCACTGAAAAATGGTGTTAAACCCAAAACAACAAGAAAACAATAAGGTGAGTGAGGCTCTATGCTACACATCATAACTAGTTCAATACAAAATGCACTGCAATTAAGCATACTGGGAGTAATGTTACTTTAAAACCTAGCAGAATTTTAAATCTGTCAATGCATTAATATTCCAGAGATTAAAGAAACATTGTGTTTTCATTTAGTGGGGGAAAAGTATTCTGTACTGTTGGCTGTCTAGTCACAATGAAATAGATGGAAGGGCAGATAATGCAGTCAAAACCGCTCTGCAGTAGCCCATTTCTGAATGGAAGATTCCACATATTGACTTGAATCGGGATGTTTGTCACACTTGGCAAAATATATGGAATGAAAACTCTAAAAACAAACTTTAAAAGATTAAACCCACTATTGTGTAGAAGAATTTGGAGAGACAAGTTGATATTGCTAGTCTTGTATTGGATATATCTGACCAGAATGCATACCATGTAAGCATCCACTGACAATGGAACACATTCTTGTCAAATGTGTCAATTTCCATTCTGTAAGAACACAAGTATTTTGACATAAACTTCTGAAAGAAACTGTAGGAGGACCTGAGAAAATCTTGTCATTTTTTTAAGTGAATGCAGTTGATATAACAAATTTTCATGATGTTTTGTGGGCTTTCAAACCTTTGTTCAGCACATGATGGGGTATACAGATTGCCCAATATATTGGGGGAAGAAAGACTGGGAAGAACCACCAACCCACAAGAAGCTAATGGCAATCTTTCTCACATACCCATGTTGTCAAGCAGAGACCTAAATTCACATGGACAGAAGGGAGATGTGTGAGTGTTTTGTAAAGGCAAGCGTATATCACCAGGAATAATTTTGCAAAAGTAAACAATTAATTTGGGATACAGTTTGCAAGAACTTCATATTATTATAATATCTATATCTATATATATATATATATATGTACACACACAAGCACACACACACACACACACACACGTTGAATGGTTTCTTCTACATCCTCACCAAAACTACATAGATTATATTGGATTATATCTTTGTAGATAATATTGGATTATCTGTGTGGATTATATTGGATTATATCTATGTAAATTATATTGGATTATCTGTGTGGATTATATTGGATTATACGTATGTAGATTATATTGGATTATACCTATTTTGTTTAATTAGATTTTTATATGCAATTTTTTGTTAAGTATTTTGTACTGGAACTGGTCTTAAAAGTTTTAACTAGATCACATTTTTATAGAATTTATAATATCGAATCTGTATAGAAACCATGAGATTATATTTACCATATATACTCACTTTGAGTTGAGTCCAACTGCAAATTGCTCTGACCCAGATTGGTCATCATATAATGCAAATCTGGTTCTCTGCAGCTTGTTAATGGCGATTGGCAGAAAAAAGTACATACCCTGATCTGTGCATTATGGGATGACAGATCTGGGTCTATATTTTTGGCAGATGAACTTGACTTATAAGCAGGTATATTGTATAACTTTAATTTTCCAGACTGACAAATTAAATACAGTGGATTGGAAGATGTGGTTCAAGGGAGTAGGCATGCCACCTGTTCATCCAAGGTAATGTTCTCTAGCGCCTTTCTCCTAAAATGTCACAATTCTACTCACTTGAGCATAATGTTTTTATTTTATTTTAACATCAATACATTTGCAAATGTAGAATTTAGAATATTTTCATCAGAAGATTTTGATGATTTTTTTTTTGACAAGGTGAAAATGTATTGGTTGTATAAGTTGAGAGGATATACCAAATTACCTTCGACTTCTTGTTTGATTTGTATTTTCAAATTATTCAGCTGCAGATTTTTTTTTTCCCATCATAAGGTCATTAATAATATTAGTAAAATAAAATTTTTACAGATTTTTTTAACCTTGGTAATGCTGAATTGTTTTCACATGACATACACCAACATGCTGAATTGCTTTCACATGATATATTCTGACATGCTGAATTGCTTTCACATGATATCCACCAACATGCAGAATAGTTTTCACATGACATCCACCAATATGCTGAATTGTTTTCACATGATATCCACCAACATGCTGAATTGCTTTCACATGATATCCACCAACATGCTGAATTGCTTTCACATGATATCCAACAACATGCTGAATTGCTTTCAGATGACATCCACCAACATGCTGAATTGTTTTCAGATGACATCCACCAACATGCTGAATTGCTTTCTCATGATATCCACCAACATGCTGAATTGCTTTCACATGACATCCACCAACATGCTGAATTGTTTTCACATGATATCCAACAACATGCTGAATTGCTTTCACATGATATTCACCAACATGCTGAATTGCTTTCACATGATATCCACCAACATACTGAATTGCTTTCACATGATATCCACCAATATGCTGAATTGCTTTCACATGATTTCCACTGACATGCTGAATTGCTTTTACATGATCTCCACCAACATGCTGAATTGCTTTCACATGATACCCACCAAAATGCTGAATTGCTTTCACATGATATCCACTGACATGCTGAATTGCTTTCACATAATTTCCACTGACATGCTGAATTGTTTTCACATGACATCCAACCAACATGCTGAATTGCTTTCAAATGACATCCACCAACATGCTGAATTGTTTTCACATGATATCAACCAACATGCTGAATTGCTTTCACATGATATCCACCAAAATGCTGAATTGCTTTCACATGATATCCACTGACATGCTGAATTGCTTTCACATGATATCCACCAACATGCTGAATTGCTTTCAGATGACATCCACCAACATGCTGAATTGCTTTCACATGATATCCACCAACATGCTGAATTGCTTTCAAATGATATCTACCTACATGCTGAATTGCTTTCACATGATATTAACCAACATGCTGAATTGCTTTCAGATGACATCCACCAACATGCTGAATTGCTTTCAAATGATATCTACCTACATGCTGAATTGCTTTCACACGATATCCACTGACATGCTGAATTGTTTTCAAATGACATCCACCAACATGTTGAATTGCTTTTACATGATATCCACCAAGTACTCAAGATTTTAAAGCACATACAAAATCCTTTTGTTAAAAATAATTATACAGCGATAACGACCGTATTTTACTCTTAAATCTATCCATACATAATATATGTGTACAAAAAAGTAAAATGGTTAAAATTGCTGTTAAATGTAACATACACTTCACTGCTTAACAGGCCTATGCGTAGCAGACTGCACTGGGTAACTTCGCTACATGTGTATCGAAGGGCTAAAATGCCATACACTCTATGAGGGAAAGGGTTAATATGACTGTATTGACATGACAATCAATCTTATTTAATTTCTTACTAAAGTTATAAATATCTTCTGCTAATGAACAAATAATGAGAAATTATTTATACTTTATTTATACTTTTATACTGTTTTAAGACTGAAACATTACAAGGTTATGCTTCAAAAGCAGTTCATATCATATCTCAGGGGCCGAAGACATAGACATATAGACAGTGGTAAAAGTGCTCACTACTTCACCAATTTGGCTTATGATTGTTTGAAATATTTTATATCATTTTATATACATTACTTTTTTTTCTTCATACTTAACTTTTCTTCAATATCTAAGATCAAGTTTTCTTATTCATCATTATTTTGTGCCAGTCTCATTCTCTTGTATACTAGTATCTCCTTTGTGTGGTATATTTCAAAGCAAGGAATAACACAAAGTGGCACATCACACTGTCTGCATTTCATGGTAGTAGTTCTCCCAGCACACCTTTTCTGCATCCCTTTTGAGGCAAGTATTTGCTTTTCTGCTGGACCACAAACTGCACACATTTTCTGATTATAATGAGAATTTTCATTTATTCTTTTGCATACAGAATGTTGACCCTCCAACCTCGTTAGGACCTCTCCAGATGGTCTGGTTCTTCCTGTTTGATTTCTGCAACAAAGCCAGCAGTTTGAACAATCTGAGATATTAATTTTTGCCCAAATACACACTGATGCATTTTTACCACATCTGGAGAGGATATTTTATATAGAATATAAGCATTTAAACTTTTAAATTAAGCGTATGAAAGAAAACTTTTTTTCTACCACTTGCGTGTTCTTGAGTAAGGCATTGATATGATACCATTTGATCTGATCTATCTACACCCCCCCATATACATATCATAAAGATTTACTATATCTGGCTGTTCAATAGCAAGGCCAGTCTTTGGGTCGTTTTTGCCAGTTTGAACATTCTGTACTGTCCTTGTTGTACCAAGGACTTTTATTATTATTGTTATTATTATTAATATTATTATTATTATTATTAGTTTTATTATTACTTTATTTAAAGAGGGTAACTCACTTAGCTAGGAACTAATCTACTTTGAGGCCATCATTCAAAGGAATTTATTTACTTTTGCTGCATCTCTGAAGCCACTGTGTTTTTATCATTGTATTTCATTGCTACGATTGTGCATTGTCCAAGTCTCTTGCTGAACTGTCAGTTTTTTGTCTTTAAGAGTTTGTGGAATCCCTCGCCTAGTGCTTTGAATAGTCTGGGAGATGAATAGTAACTGTCCATAAACAAAGTATAACCCTGTCCAAAAAAGTTATGCGTTACATCCATAGCCAGGTCAGATGTTTTACCATTTTCACTTGCAGGTACTTTTACCAACATATAATTGAAATTTGGAGCAATATCTATTTGTAGAGTCACAGAACATATAGGACTTAATCCCACACTCTAACAGGATCATGAACCTGAATGACAGTCTCCATGAGTTCATTCCTTCATCCAAAAACGGGTACTTATTTGGTACAAAAACACTTCCAAATCTACTGATTATGTTACGGAGGTTTTCTGACTGGATTATAACCATGAATACTGAAATAAACATTAGACTATTTTACAAAATAAGAATAGTATATACAACATAAGTTGTTTTTACAAGTATGAAATTTTTAAAAAAAATATTTGTTCTCATTTTATGTCATGTTATTCTACTTGGGACAATGTTATAACATACTTTATATTTCAACCAAATCAACATAATTTATAATTTAAACCAAATACATATATTATATTTTATCTAATAATTAAAATATTTTTATGTGAAGTGCTTGAGAAGTGTTAAACATTAAATTTGTTTTTATTATCTCTGGCAACATATTCAGCATTGCTGCAAGATGAAAGAAGCTCATGAGGATGAGAAATCTATCCCTTGACTTGACAGAAGGAAAAAATGATGACGACATCATTGGATCTGTGCTCCAATAGTCCTGCATATACAAATCAAATGACAAAGCTTAATATTATATTACATTGAATCATCATACACAGTACATACTTTGGGTAAATTTTAAAAGAAGTTGTGAAAATAGAGAAATATATGTGTTATTGTTTCTCTTGGTATTACATAAAATTAAGTTTGTTTTTACATATAAAAGATTTGCGTCTCAAACAAAATTACACACCTGGCTATCTTACATCAGTCCCATAGCAATAGTCAAGGCTTTCCTTTCCACTTGTAGCACACTGAAACCTGGACTTTGGTATCTAGAGCTTGTGATTCTGTTGCAAGAACTCATCAGTAAATGCTGTTAGTATTGATAAAATGAAACAATATTCATTTCACCAATATTTATATGGCTATGAAATGTCATAATTGGCAATTAAATAAATTCAAATTTAACTCGTGAATATTGGAAGTAAGTTATTATACAGGCCATATTGTCCCATTATTTATAAAAGATTAACTCACCTATTTGTTTCCGTAGCAATTTCAGCATAGTCATCGTCCCTAATGAACAGATTAAATAGTCCAGGGGGTCTTGAAGTTGCTCAACAGGTGCCCATATACCAGGTATAGATGTGAAACTGCACTCTGTTCCGACAGTTATGTCACCAACTTCCCACTCCTCAAACATATCATTTTCTGTCACGAACTTCATCATTGTCTACCTCATGAATATCATCAAACCCTCACTATCCTCACTACACATCAACTCACACAAGAAATCTTCCTCATCACCATATAAAGACGCCATATTGATTATATCAATATCATCTGTTGACAACCAAATTTCCTGGCAAATTTGTTACTGTTATTCTTTTTATTGTTTAATAAGCCTCAATCACATGTAAGCGAGATAATTATTGGACCATCTTGTGTGGGATTCTCTGTAATATTTTTAGCATGTGCTTGATGATTGGTGAACATTCAACATTCATTTACGTCATTGTACGAAACCATATTTTTATGGCTACCGCATACAGCAGACGGTTACTGTGACCATATAAATATGGTTACCGCATACAGATTTAGGTACTGTAAACTATATATATATATATATATATATATATATATATATATATATATATATATATATATATATATATATATATATATATATATATATATATATATATATAAAGCTGTTACAGTATTTATTTTATAAATTAGATATATGTATGGTATAAATGTATAACACACAATCATAAAACATGATAATTAGTCGAGTGTTACGCAGAAAATATTAAAAGTTGCTTCTAAAAAGAACTTTGCACTGTACATATGATTATATAAAGCTTTTGTATTTCATGTTATATAATAATCGTGTGTAGAAATAGCCTAAAATGGGGATGATTTTTATGTACAATGATTATGATCTTGCAAAAAAAGCAGCTTTTGACTTGATCAAATAACACACATAGTTTTTTGGGAAATTTCTGCTTTATGATGACTTTCATGACCTGATCATAAATTTCAAAAAGAAAACAGAAAAGAAAAATTACTTATGAAATTCTAATCCTTGGACTTAATGATATTAAGTAATCGAAGAAAATGATGTATTTCATCAATGTAAGCGAGACCTCTATTTACAATTTTCAAATCTTAGTTTGCAAAATATTTAAGAATGATGCAGATATTCATAAATTTAAACATTTGTAACAAAAGCATAACTATAATTTTTTCAGTATATAAGTAATTCACCGTTCTGTATTGAGGTTTTTTTCTGAATTTTTCCCCCATAGCTATGATGACAGCATGGCGCAGGTGTGTGAGGATCTGGCAGAGCGTTGGAGTCTGGCCCCAGACAAAGATCTTTCACAGTTCACTTCTGAGGACCTGAGGCTACTGCTGTCAGTGCAAGTCAAGGATTTCCTGGTCAGGCTTAACAATAAGGTAATGCTTTAATAAGGTAATGCTTTAATAAGGGCTTGTCTATTGATAATCAGATATTACATTAGATTCTGGTGCCACTTTCTTGCACTGACAGCCATGTGGTGTTGTTCTCAAATCATTGTAATCAATTTTGGTCAAGTAGACTGGTTGCCCATAGCTTTACTTCTGTATAAAGTATGAAGACAAGTCTAGCATCACATTCTTTCACTATAATCTTTATTTTTATAGCATGTTCAGCTTAAGGATGTGTGCAGTACCCAGTAATTGCCCCAGTCATGTAATTTTACACATACTGTACGGTTGGTTTGTTTGCTGTACATGTCTATAAGGTGCTTAAATCAAGTAAAACCTGTACTTATTGCTATGAAACATTTGTTCATAATTTTTGTACATCTTTGTTGTTTATTTTCTTCAGCCCGTCTTATCTGTGAAGAAAGTGAAAAAGATGGAGGAGGTGTATGGTTTCAACAGTATACGCAATGCAGAAATCAAATATCAGTAAGCTATAAGAATTATCAAAGTGTATTTAGTACATCACTATATCCATAATTGCCTAGTATTGTATATATAAGTCCAACTGCAGACCCAGATCTGCAGGCAACTATGCATCACCAGATCTGTATCTGTGCAGTTTGTTAGGAGTAATTAGTAGAACAAACAACATAGACCCTGATCTTCTGGTACATTGTAGAATGGTTGATTGGGATCTTAGTTGTTTGAAGTTTGATGAAACTTATAAGTGATTTAATATGGTGTGTTCTGCTTATAAGCTTATAAGTGATTTAATATGGTGTGTTCTGCTTATAAGCTTATAAGTGAGCACATATGGTGTGTTCTGCTTATAAGCTTATAAGTGAGTTCATATGGTGTGTTCTGCTTATAAGCTTATAAGTGAGTTCCTATGGTGTGTTCTGCTTATAAGCTTATAAGTGAGTTCCTATGGTGTGTTCTGCTTATAAGCTTATAAGTGAGCACATATGGTGTGTTCTGCTTATAAGCTTATAAGTGAGTTCATATGGTGTGTTCTGCTTATAAGCTTATAAGTGAGCACATATGGTGTGTTCTGCTTATAAGCTTATAAGTAAGTTCATATGGTGTGTTCTGCTTATAAGCTTATAAGTGAGCACATATGGTGTGTTCTGCTTATAAGCTTATAAGTGAGCACATATGGTGTGTTCTGCTTATAAGCTTATGAGTTCATATGGTGTGTTTTGCTTATAAGCTTATAAGTGAGCACATATGGTGTATTCTGCTTATAAGCTTATAAGTGAGTTCATATGGTGTGTTCTGCTTATAAGCTTATAAGTGAGCACATATGGTGTGTTCTGCTTATAAGCTTATAAGTAAGTTCATATGGTGTGTTCTGCTTATAAGCTTATAAGTGAGCACATATGGTGTGTTCTGCTTATAAGCTTATAAGTGAGTTCCTATGGTGTGTTCTGCTTATAAGCTTATAAGTGAGTTCCTATGGTGTGTTCTGCTTATAAGCTTATAAGTGAGTTCCTATGGTGTGTTCTGCTTATAAGCTTATAAGTGAGTTCCTATGGTGTGTTCTGCATCAGATAATGGTTACTTGGACAATACAGATTTATTTGTTGAAATTTAAATTTAACTAAAATGATCACTTATAACTTTGGACTCTAGTTATCAGATTTTTGTACTGAATTTAAGAAGCCCACAAAAAGAAGCTGTTTTGGGGTCTAATGGGTTTCAGTCTATTTGTCCAAGAAAATACTCTTTATGTATAGACTATGTCTGTTAAATTAAAACTAAAGTTTTACTGACTTTAAGATGTGTTTATAAAAAGTTTGATTTTAGTTTTCATTAGTAAAATTTTTGCATGAATTTCTTACACTAATTTATTGAATATTAGTATGATCTGTAACTTATGTTTTTAGTTTTAATCATTAACATCTCTTGCTGGTTATATTCATTTTTCTTTTTTCTTAATACATGGAAATTTTTGCCCATTGACATAATAATTGACAATATTACTTACCTAAACACCTTCCCATCCAAATTGTTGTTGAAGGGAATTTACCTGTATAGACTTTGCAAAATTATTATGCATCAGTTTTGGTTGTTGTTGTTGGGTTTAACGCCATTTTTCAGCACATGATAGGCTATTCATGGCGGCCAGTATTAATGGTGGAGGAAGAAACCAGGAAATCACCGGAAAGAACCACCGACCCAAGAGAAGCTACTGGCAAGCATTCTCACATATCCACATTCACCGAATCCTAGACTCGAACACACGAAGACAGAGGTGAGATGGCAGTGATCCATAACGGACAGTGCTTTAGACCACTCTGCCACTCAGGGCCCCCCATCAGTTTTGGGAATCTTCATTCAATACATTCACCCATCATACATACATATGATTGCATCAGTACTAACCAAATTTTATGAGTCTCTCCTTTGACCATTTAAGTTTGAGATACACATCTGGTATCGCTGTCTGAGTTACTCAGACACACATATGGTATCACTTTCTGAGTTACTCAGATACACATCTAGTATCACTGTCAGAGTTACTCAGACATCTGGTATCACTGTCTGAGTTACTCAGACACATCTGGTATCACTGTCTGAGTTACTCAGACACATATGATATCACTGAGTTACTCGGACACACATATGGTATCACTGCCTAGATTACTCAGACATGTACTTCTGCTTGATTTACTTAGACACGTGTAGTATCACTGCCTGATTTACTTAGACATGTGTGGTATCACACCCTGATTTGCTCAGACACATGTTGTATCTCTGCCTGATTTATTAAGACACGTGTGGTATTACAGCCTGATTTACATAAGAGAAAAATTGTGCATATTTTTCTAAGTACAAGTACAAGTAAAATTACCACATTGAGCAACTGGTTTAACTTGATTTATCAATTTAATCTTGTCAGGCACACTGGTGTATATAAGTCATAATTGTCTGCACACATGCTTACATCTTACTTAATTTTAAACTTTGCATTTGACAAAAGC
This sequence comes from Potamilus streckersoni, assembly GCA_016746295.1. Lineage (NCBI taxonomy): Eukaryota > Metazoa > Mollusca > Bivalvia > Unionida > Unionidae > Potamilus > Potamilus streckersoni. The sequence continues at coordinate 136,514 of JAEAOA010001349.1, forward strand.
TATGCTGACTGCAGTGTGAGAGCTTGAAAATTGTGTTTTATCATATATGTATAAACAGTTCTAAATGGGTAATTGACCGTGTAACTCCTTTTATGTGTATTAACAGTTCTAAATGGGTAATTGACAATGTAACTCCTTTTATGTGTATTAACAGTTCTAAATGGGTAATTGACAGTGTAACTCCTTTTATGTGTTAACAATTCTAAATGGGTAATTGACAATGTAACTCCTTTTATGTGTATTAACAGTTCTAAATGGGTAATTGACCGTGTAACTCCTATTATGACTATAAGCAGTTCTAAATGGGTAATTGACATTGTAACTCATGTTATGTGGGTAGAAATTGACATTGTAACTCCTTTTATGTTGGTAGAAAACACTATTTTAATATCTTAATCTTGAAACTAAGAAAAATTTCCATTCGATGAATTAAATTTATCTGTTGACCACTCCAGTGGCTTATTGATTCAAGTGTCCACCCTGGATGAAGGAGGTCGTGGCTTCCAACACTGGCTGAGTCATACCAAAGACTTATAAAAATGGTACTAACAATTACCTTGATTGGCATTCAGCATTAAGAGGTTAGTGTTAGGGCTGGTTGGCATGGTGTCAGGATAATGTGACTGGGTGGGACATCATGTTACATGTCTATGGCATGATGCCCCAGTGCTAGACATCACTATAAACTGCGACACTGCAGACATCATAGCAATATGACTGGAAAATTCAAGCTAGGTTAAAAATCTGAATTAAAGACGCACAAATGTATATGTCAAATAACAAGAATAATAATAATATTGTGGAAGTTTGCAGATCATATATAATGATTGATTCATAGAAAATACTTTTTCAGTTGATATAATTGTAACACTTAATGTAAGTTACCCAGTGAAAGACATGGAGAATCTGGTATTTCATTGGCTGTTATTTGATGTAATGGACAATGTTGTTGCATGCTTCAGATTTGTATACATGTGTTGTTTTGGTGTTTAGTCCACTGCATGGTCAGGAAGGTGTATGCATTTAGATTGGACTTCTATCTAGTGCAGACATATTGTCTGTAATGTACATCACTGAGGAATTCTTTTGATTGGGTCACTTGTGTTTTGTATTTCTTCTGTTTTCTTATCAGGAAGGCATATTCATGTAGATTGGTCCTGTTCGACAGTGTGCACATTTCTCTGCAATGGAGATTGGCGTAAAATGCCTTGCATTCTACATGAATGGCCAGGTCCATATTTTAATTAGATCAAATATTACCAGTTCTAACAAAATTTCCCAAGGAAACTTTTATTAAAAAATTATTACCTTGGAGTTTAGGTCAGCCATTTGTCTGTAGTGTTTGATATCTGTCTTAAAGTTCAAGTAAATTTTATTTACTGTATGTAGTTACTTACAAGTTGAGACCAATGCAAACAACATAGACCATGATGCAGTGTGCCAGCAGATCAGGTTTTAAACTGTATGGACCTAGATCTGTTGGTGCATTATGTGATGGCAGATCTTGGTCTGTGCAACTTTTATGTACTTAAAATTATTTTTGAAACATGCCATTTATTTCTGCAGTCATCAAGGCATTATTTTAATTCCCAAGATACATCCCATAATATGTTAAAACATTGCAATGTGGAAATAGTTAAGATAATTTTTAAATAAATGTTGATCTGGGAATTTTTGAGGTTTTGGTAAATCCCTTGCAATTATGCTACTCATACTATGAAAAATTACCTGCCAAAATTGGGATGACCTGTAGATAAAAATACATGTTTCTCTACATGCTATAAAGGATGTAATAATTTATGTCATAGAATTCATTCATATTTTAATAATGTCAATAATGACATGTCACAAGGAGGCAGATCTTTGTGGAAACAAAATTATTATAACTGAAAATTTTCATAACATATTTTGTGTTATTTTTAGGTGGCTGAGACTGGGTATAAAAACCCAATGGGAAGAAATCATACCCACAGCTCTCCAGTTTGTTACAGAACAAGGCAGACTGAAGTTTACACGCCCCATCTACAGGTATATTTACAATGTACATGAACTTGAGAACTTGGCTTAGTTACATTTTAGGTTCTGAGGTGTTAACCCTATCTATGTCTTGGCAGATCATTAAGATATTTCAGATGTGTTAACCCTATCTACATCTTTGCAGGTTATGAAGATATTTCAAATGTGTTAACCCTATTTACATCTTTGAAGATTATGAAGCTATTTCAAATGTGTTAACACTATCTATGTCCTGGCAGAACATTAAAGTATTTCAGATGTGTTAACCCTATCTACATCTTTGCAGATTATGAAGCTATTTCAAATGTGTTAACACTATCTATGTCCTGGCAGATCATGAAGCTATTTCAGATGTGTTAACACTATCTATGTCCTGGCAGAACATTAAAATATTTCAGATGTGTTAACCCTATCTTTGTCTTGGCAGAACATTAAGATATTTCAGATGTGTTAACCCTATCTGCGTCTTGGCAGAACATTAAGATATTTCAGTGATTCAGGTCTGTGAAGTTCATTTGATGCAGCAGCAAGCCGCCACATCCAATCAGAATTAACCTTGGTTTAATTTTGACACTGTTCCTACAAGATCGAGACAAGTGGAACACACAACGGGAATGGACTCATAAATAAGCAAGTTTCTGTTGCCAGTTCATGTTTGTACAAATACATCCTTTCCCTCAAATTTATATGTAATGGCTTCTCTCTTATATAAATCATACTTTTGATGTTAAACTTAAAAAGTATCCTTTTAAAGTCAGTTGCCTTCACCATTTTCAGCTGACGTACAACACACGTTTTTTATATGCTATTAGATAGTTGGCATTATGCACTAAGGAAACAGCTGATGTACAACACACCTTTTTTGTATGCTATTAGATAGTTGGCATTATGCACTAAGGAAACAACTGACGTACAACACACCTTTTTATATGCTATCAGATAGTTGGCATTATGCACTAAGGAAACAACTGACGTACAACACACCTTTTTTATATGCTATTAGATAGTTGACATTATGCATTAAGGAAACAGCTGATGTACAACACACCTATTTGATATGCTATTAGATGGCATTATGCACTAAGGAAACAACTGATGTACAACACACCTTTTTTGTATGCTATTAGATAGTTGGCATTATGCACTAAGGAAACAACTGACGTACAACACACCTTTTTTATATGCTATTAGATAGTTGGCATTATGCACTAAGGAAACAACTGATGTACAACACACCTTTTTTATATGCTATTAGATAGTTGGCATTATGCACTAACAAAACAGCTGATGTACAACACACCTTTTTTGTATGCTATTAGATAGTTGGCATTATGCACTAAGGAAACAACTGATGTACAACACACCTTTTTTATATGCTACTAGATAGTTGGCATTATGCACTAAGGAAACAGCTGATGTACAACACACCTTTTTTGTATGCTATTAGATAGTTGGCATTATGCACTAAGGAAACAAATGATGTACAACACACCTTTTTTATATGCTATTAGATAGTTGGCATTATGCACTAAGGAAACAGCTGATGTACAACACACCTTTTTTGTATGCTATTAGATAGTTGGCATTATGCACTAAGGAAACAACTGATGTACAACACACCTTTTTTATATGCTATTAGATAGTTGGCATTATGCACTAAGGAAACAACTGACGTACAACACACCTTTTTTATATGCTATTAGATAGTTGGCATTATGCACTAAGGAAACAACAGATGTACAACACACCTTTTTTGTATGCTATTAGATAGTTGGCATTATGCACTAAGGAAACAGCTGATGTACAACACACCTTTTTTGTATGCTATTAGATAGTTGGCATTATGCACTAAGGAAACAACTGATGTACAACACACCTTTTTTGTATGCTATTAGATAGTTGGCATTATGCACTAAGGAAACAAATGATGTACAACACACCTTTTTTATATGCTATTAGATAGTTGGCATTATGCACTAAGGAAACAGCTGATGTACAACACACCTTTTTTGTATGCTATTAGATAGTTGGCATTATGCACTAAGGAAACAGCTGATGTACAACACACCTTTTTTATATGCTATTAGATAGTTGGCATTATGCACTAAGGAAACAACTGATGTACAACACACCTTTTTTATATGCTATTAGATAGTTGGCATTATGCACTAAGGAAACAACAGATGTACAACACACCTTTTTTGTATGCTATTAGATAGTTGGCATTATGCACTAAGGAAACAGCTGATGAAATCCAGTAGTTTTCACAAAGCTATGACATTTGTGTGATCTTCGAGGGTGTAGATAGGGTTATCACAGCGAAACATTGGCTTGTGAAGATGAGCTTAGTCATTGATTCTGAAATAGATAATTTTGCCAGTGAAATGAAAATGGCATAGAAAAAAAAATGCAAAATTAATGCTGAATGTAGTGTGAAAAAAATACATAATCAGAATACAGAAGAATGAATGGTATATAAAAATGAAGTCAAATGTAAATGCATTTCATGAATGGATTTCAAAATCAGTTTACTTGTAACTTGGATTATCACTGAATTTCCTCAATTGGAACCAGTATGCATGAAAATCTGAGATCAAATTAATAATTTGTTACACTAGCTAAAGACTATGAAATTATCCTAACAACTGTCAATAATGTCATGGCCTTCTCAGGTTTTTGATTCTAACAAAACAAAATAGGAAATAAAATAAGCTGAACATTTTTAGCAGAAAGTTCATTTCCTAAATTAGCACATATTTTATGAAAATGCATTCACAGTAATTTGAACTCATTAGTCCTATATTTTTGTATGACTAAGAGTGGTAACTAGCTAAAATGCTCATAATTGTAGACATCATTTTTCTGGCAGTGATGGAAATGTCAAGAAGGTTCCAAAGTTTTGTATTTAAGGGAAATACAAAGGCAATAAACAGCATACAAATGTAGTTGAAAGATGGAGATTGATGGAATATTTGATTTTAAATAATTAAGTATAAATATTGTTCATCATCATAAAAGGTATTGATGTAATTTTGAATTTTCCATGCTTGTATCTAATTCATTTCTCTTAGTCGACATAGGTAATAAAGATCCCATTAACTGTAAATGCTTATATAGTTAGCAAATTGTAGAAAGAATGACTTTTTTAAAAAGATATTTTTAAATACTTTATTATTGCCTGTTTCAGTAGACTACCAGGAATTAAAATTGAACTAAATTTATTTTGGTTTGTATGGTGCCACTTTGATTTATTTTATAGAGCAGTGGGGAAAAAGAACTATATCATAAATAGATTTGAGATCATTGCTTTCTTCATTTAATGGTTAATTAAGAAATTGTTAATTGTTAGGTAGTTATATAAACCCTTTTGCTATTTTCTTTTTGTCAGAGATCTCTACAACTGGGAGAAGTCACGAGATGCAGCTATCGCTAACTTTCTGGCACATCGTGCAGAGATGCACAACACAACAGCATCAATGGTTGCTAAGGATCTCAAACTAGCTTGAAAACTTAAAAACTAGTGAATGATCACCACTCTATATATACTACTTGGTCAAGCAGTGTGGTGGATATGGTTGGCTGGTCCATTTCAGTACAGTATTCAGGAGAAAACTATATAGCTTTTACTATGTCAGTGTGTAAAAAAAAAATTTTTAAAAACCAAATTTGATCACAGGCTTTTGAAATGTCTTCATTTTTATTATTGATTGCAAACAAGTGTATGAGATATTACATCATGGACATACATGATTGCAGTTTTATCATGTCCAACTTATTTGTTTCATCTATAATTTAATTAAAAATCCCCCAAGGAAACAAGAATTCAGAATACAGAATACAGTGCTCCAGTTTTTAACATATTTGTGTATTACTGTACTTTTTTTGTATTAACTGTCAAAAAAATTACATCATGGTTGGTAGTAAAATTTGGGAAAGGAAGACAATCTTTTTTTTCCCCTCAAATTTCATTTATTTATCAGTTTGCACTCAGTTTGTACTTCTATTACTCTCTTTGGTATTTCTACCCCTGGTAATGACCCAGTTTTGGACTATAGGGTAGTTTCCTTGACATGTCAACAATTTGCATTTAGGAGGGGTGAAACATGTTTATTACATTAATTATTATTTTTTGTTAATAGTTCTTGTTTCTTTTCATGTACACATGTAAACAGAATTTAATTTCTTTGAAATATCACATCTTTAATTAATCGGAAGGTATAAATGAACATGCTTGTAGTGTAGATCCACACTAACCAAAATGTTATATTCTGAAATTGTAAGACATAAAATAAGCTCTTTTTCTATATTTATTGTCCAACAATTTCTATTAACTTAGACAACATAATCTTGACAGGTTAGCTGAGGCAGTGGTGAATTGTTATGACTACCAAATTTAAATATTCCTTGCATATTTAATCATTTGTACATCAACATTGCACATAAATTACAAAATTAGGAATTCCTTGACAATTTGTAAGAAATTTCCAAAACCCATGTTAACTTATTAACCCCAGGTGCCCCATTTAATCGTCAGGTTGTAGTACAGGATGTAGTAGAGCACTGTAGCATTATGGTCATTTATGATACACTAAAGTGGGTGGTATTACAGAACTATAGACAGATATATCTCTACAGTGGTACCAAATAATTTTCCATGTTCTGTGATAAGGACCAACTTCTTTCTAGGCTTGTTTCTGTGCTTGGTGTACATGAAATAAAATATTGATTAAAAGCAATCAAATTATTATCAGTCTCTATTATTCAATTGATCTGTGATTTTTCCAAGGCTTACATACATGCTTTCTTACAGTATTAACCTCATTCTTTGTCCATATTTTTGACAGTTTCATTAGTGTAGCAGTCTTATTGTTGTATTCAGAATTACAGGAGTTCATATCTATCTCAATGCCAATGCTTTATAACCTTACTAAATTAGTAATCAGAAAGGAACAACAAAAATGTAATTTTTTTTAAAAATTACATGATATTCCATTTATATCCTTTTTCTTAAATGAGAGTAAACATTCCAAGAACTTATTTTTAACTCACCTGGATGGCCAGGTGATGTATGGTATGGCCTTGCAGGTGTTTAACTCACCTGAATGACTAGTTGATGTATGGTAAGGCCTTGCAGTTGTTACAAGCTATGCATCACTCATTATCCATCCAAATTTTCTACTTTTTAACCTTGAAAGTGCTGTGTTGTTTTGCTTAACTTTCTAACTACCATCTCAACTCTGTCTTTGTGTGTTGAGTCTAGGATTCATCGAATGTGGATATGTGAGAAAGCTTGCCAGTAGCTTCTCGTGGGTCGGTGGTTCTTTCCACGGATTTCTGGTTTCTTCCTCCACCATTAACACTATCCGCCATGAATAGCCTATCATGTGCTGAAAAATGGTGTTAAGCACAACAACAACAACAACAAGAACCATCTATTAATAATTTAATGTTTTTTTGTGAGCTTATCATGATATAAAATGTCTGTTGCCAAATCACACAGCAAATAATGGTTGAAGGGTGTTATGTACACTATATGAGTTGAGAACTGGCAGATTATGCCATGGTAAACGCAGAAGAAACCCACCATTAATCTCTTAAAATTGCAATTCTTTAAAATTTTATTTATGTATTTTTTTGTTTTTATAAAGATAGTTCCTATCAGTTTTTAAGCCTTATTTAAGTGTGAATTCTTGTTGAGGGCATCTGTTTTGTAGCTATTTATAGAACAAGGGATTCTTGATCTGTGATGTGATAGCTATGTCAGCAAATTCTACCAATGATCTAAGGTTTTGAACTTTCAACAGCATGGTCTTAATCAGTGTAGAAGTTTAATATTCAAAGCAAAGGATTTGTTGTTTTGTTTGACAAATGAATGACTCATTAATTTGGTGCTTTTACAGTTCATTTTGACCTGGTTGAATTATTACTGTCCAGACACGAAATTAACCAATTCTCAATTAATCAATTTTTGTTTCTTAATGTTAATACTGTCTTCGTGTTCATTTAACAGTTTATGCTACCTATAATTGAAATTAAGAATATGGTAAATGGTTATATTGATCCAATAGTCAAATAATGCAAGACATCGACCCTGACTGTTACAATGGGGGTCCAGTAGTCAAATAATGCAAGACATCGACCCTGACTGTTACAATGGGGGTCCAGTAGTCAAATAATGCAAGACATCAACCCTGACTGTTACAATGGGGGTCCAATAGTCAAATGATGCAAGACATTGACCTAGACTGTTACAGTGGGGGTCCAATAGTCAAATAATGCAAGACATCAACCCTGACTGTTACAATGGGGTCCAATATTCAAATAATGCAAGACATTGACCCTGACTGTTACAATGAGGGTCCACTAGTCAAATAATGCAAGACATCAACCCTGACTGTTACAATGAAGGGGGTAGCAGATCTATCTCCCATCCTACCCCACCCCACATAGTAACTATTAGGGTCGGCATCTCACATCGAGTCCAATTATTATAATGTTAGGTTTTAAACCATATCCCGATATTCCAATATTTCCATTTACCTTTAATTCATTTGTAATGAGCTGCAGTGAAAGTGCTTTAGCCCTCTAGGCAGATTTTGAGTTTCCCAATTTTTGTCAAATCTAGTAAAAGAAATAATGATTTATATTCAGAAAAGCTGCAAAGATGTGTTGTTTGATTATGTCAAATCAATTTATTCAGTATTCTAAATAAAATATAAACCTATTGTTTTTATTTCATTTTAAAGGCAGAGTGTATGCCTTCCCATTCAGTATTTACAAGTTAATTTGCACATGATTCTATTTATAGAAGTTTGTATAAAGTAGTTCTCCGTACAGTTTATACAGAAATAAATGCTGGGTATGATCACATGGTTATGTTCTAACCAATGGAAATATTGCTGCATTTATCAACTGATGCAACTGCAATTATTGTTTGCTGAATTGTTTCAGAACAATATACTTTTTGGGACAAATCCATATAACAGCTTCATAACTATTATTTATAATCAGATTGCTCTGAAATTGTATAAAGTGATTTGTATATACATGCAGATTGCTACCTCTAAAAATGTCAATGAAATTGAGATGTGTTCATGTTACCATAGCAGCCAAATGGAGAAAAAGGTGGAAAATAATTTTTTGACAGCAAATCAGTGTACACTTTTCCATCAAATATTGATATTCCAAATGTTAGCTTGGACAGTCCATTCCTACCTATCACATGTCCTCAGTTAATTACCGTTAGGCCTATGCTAGATAATTATAACTTTGATTTCAAACATGTTTCTACATTTCACTGTGCATTTAGATTATGCAGTATTTACCTAGTTATTAATCACAAATCTTTTCTATAAAAAATATAATTTTTATTATATTATTAATAATTTAATGTCACTTAGAGTTGAGATTAAGGACCCAATACTAATCATACTGAAAAAAATAATTATGGATTTACTTTTATTGCCATAGCAGACATAATGTTAGTGTTTAAAACAATATCATTGACAGAATCTTTTATCCAACTAAATGCAGTATTTAATCTTCAAAGAATGCATTTTTATCTAGCACTTTTAATTATGAAGGTAAAATTCTAACTGTAATAATGTAGAACAATTCTATTGCTCATGTTTTAGTGTAAAGAGAATACTGTTCATGCAATCAAGTCATAGTAACGGAAAACTAGTTTTGTCATTTGAAAGGCAGAAGTCTTACAGATTTTTATGTAAACACATCTGTAAGCAATTACTGTTGCTTGCAAGAATTAATTTGATAAATACATGTATTTCTATACATATGACAAATGTAATAACCAACACAAAATCCATCTGCAGGTTTGTCATCGACTGCAGTGGACTCATTTTTTCATTACATTATGTTGATAAAGTTGGATTTTATAACTTTTAGGGTTATTTCTTGACTTGTACTGAATAAGATTTAAATTTGCCAGCTTCAGTAATAAATCTTATGTATGTCTTAACTTTCCTTTCCTATTAAAATGCAAACTAAATACATATTATTATGAATACATTGTCTTTGATTTCTTTAATAATTCTTATAATTAATATGTTCTTTAATATATGACAGCACATAAGTTTTAGAATAACTTTCTTTACAACGCAGGTTGTTTTAAAATCTTATTAATACATCTTCTAATGTTCAGCTAGTTTGAGCACAACTGTCAATGGCTTACCAAAAAGACATATTGCATTCTGTAACATTCTATTGTCTACTTCTGAATGATTTTAATGTAATATTATCACAGCCATAAGTTTGTTTCTTCTCTCCACACAATATTGTGCTATTTCTCAGTTATATATGGTAACAAAACATCAGCTGAGAAATAGCAATGCATTACCAAGCCAAGTGACTTTGAGTTTTACTGCCAAGTGAGGCAGAAATAACAATGGTATGAACACTGAAATGTACATGATAGTGACATTGGTTGTCGGGTATTCTTTTAAATGGAGATGCCTAAAAGTCATTACTGCCAGAAATTAACATATCTTATCAATTATAAATTACAGAGCAAGAGTTGTGATGTGATTATGATTTTTAATGTAGCTTTAACAATTTTTAAGTCATATTGCTATGATGTCTGCAGTGTGGCAGTTTATTGTGATGTCTAGCATTGGGGCATCATGCCACAGACATATAGCATAATGTCCCACCCAGTCACATTATCCTGACACTAGGCCGACCAGTCTTACTGAGTTACTGGCCATAACAAGAATCCTGAAAGGGAGCAATGCATTGCTGGCACAACAAAAATCCCTGAGAGGGAGCAATGCCTTACTGGCCACAACAAGAATCCCTGAGAGGGAGCAATGCCTTACTGGCCACAACAAGAATCCCTGAGAGGGAGCAATGCCTTACTGACCATAACAAGAATCCCTGAGAGGGAGCAATGCCTTACTGGCCACAACACGAATCCCTGAGAGGGAGCAATGCCTTACTGGCCACAACAAGAATCCCTGAAAGGGAGCAATGCCTTACTGGCCACAACAAGAATCCCTGAGAGGGAGCAATGCCTTACTGGCCACAACACGAATCCCTGAGAGGGAGCAATGCCTTACTGACCATAACAAGAATCCCTGAGAGGGAGCAATGCCTTACTGACCACAACAAGAATCCATGAGAGGGAGCAATGCCTTACTGGCCATAACAAAAATCACAGAAAGGTTGCAATGCCTTACTGGCCACAAGAATCCTTCAAAGGGAGCAATGCCTTACTGACCACAACAAGAATCCCAGAAAGGTTGCAATGCCTTACAGGCCATAACAAGAATCCCAGAAAGGCTGCAATGCCTTACTGACCACAACAAGAATCCCTGAAAGGGAAGAATGCCTTACTTGCCATAAAAAGTATCTCTCAAAGGGAGCAATGCCTTACTGGTCACAGCAAGAATCTCTGAAAGGGAGCCATGCTTTACTGGCCACAATAAGAATTCCTCAAAAGGAGCAATGCCTTACTGGCCATAACAAGAATTGCTGAAAAGGAAGCAATGCCTTACTGGTCACATCAAGAATCTCTGAAAGGGAGCAATGCCTTACTGGCCATAATGAGAATCCCTGAAAGGGAGGAATGCCTTACTTGCCATAAAAAGTATCTCTCAAAGGGAGCAATGCCTTACTGGTCACATCAAGAATCTCTGAAAGGGAGCCATGCTTTACTGGCCACAATAAGAATTCCTCAAAGGGAGCAATGCATTACTGTCCATAACAAGAATTGCTGAAAAGGAAGCAATGCCTTACTGGTCACATCAAGAATCTCTGAAAGGGAGCAATGCCTTACTGGCCATAACAAAAATTCATGAAAGGGAGCAATGCCTTACTGCCCATAACAATAATCCCTGAAGGGGGCAATACCTTACTGCCCATAATAAAAATCACTGAAAGGGAGCAATGTCTTACTGGCCACAACAAGAATCCCTCAAAGGGAGCAATGTCTTACTGCCCCTAACAAGAATCGCTGAAAAGGGAGCAATGCCTTACTGGCCATAACAAGAATCCCTGAAAGGTAACAATGCCTTACTGGCCACAACAAGTATCCCTCAAATGGAAGCAATGCCTTACTGCCCATAACAAGAATCCCTGAAAGGGAGCAATGCTTTACTGGCCATAACAAGAATCCTTGAAAGGGGGCAATGCTTTATTAGCCATAACAAGAATCCTTGAAAGGGGGCAATGCCTTTTTGGCCATAACAAGAATCCTTGAAAGGGAGCAATGCTTTACTGGCCATAATAAGTATCCCTCAAATGGAAGCAATGCCTTATTGCCCATAACAAGAATCCCTGAAAGGGAGCAATGCTTTACTGGCCATAACAAGAATCCTTGAAAGGGGGCAATGCTTTACTGGCCATAACAAGAATCCTTGAAAGGGGGCAATGCCTTATTGGCCATAACAAGAATCCTTGAACGGGGGCAATGCCTTATTGGCCATAACAAGAATCCTTGAAATGGAGCAATGCCTTACTGACCTTAACAAGAATCCCTGAAAGGGAGCAATGCCTTACTGGCCATAACAAAAATCCTTCAAAAGGAAATGCCTCACTGGCCACAACAATAATCCCTCAAATGGAAGCAATGCCTTACTGCCCATAACAAGAATCCCTGAAAGGGAGCAATGCTTTACTGGCCATAACAAGAATCATTGAAAGGGGGCAATGCCTTATTGGTCATAAAAAGAATCCTTGAAAGAGAGCAATGCCTTACTGCCCATAACAAGAATCCCTGAAAGGGAGCAATGCCTTACTGGCCATAACAAAAATCCTTCAAAAGGAAATGCCCTACTGGCCACAACAATAATCCCTGAAAGGGAGCAATGACTTACTGGCCATAACAAAAATTACTGAAAGGGAGCAATGACTTACTAGCCATAACAAAAATCCATCAAAGGGACCAATGCCTTACTGGCCACAAGAATCACTGAAAGGGGGCAATGCCTTACTGACCACAACAAGAATCCCTGACAGGGGGCAATGCCTTACTGGCCATAACAAGAATCCCAAGCCACAACAAGAATTCCTGAAAGGGAGCAATGCCTTACTGGCCAAAATCAATTTCCAGGATCAGTCCTTTTAGCTACCAAGTATTGAGCTCATCTTTAATTTTCTTTAGAACTAGAAAAAAATTTTCACATCAAAGTTGTCATGTTCACAAGATTTGTTCAAGTTCACTTTTGCTATTACCGTTGACCTTGAACTCTTATGGATTTTAATAGAAAATTGTTGAACTGGTCTCATTAAATGTACAGATACAAACATGCTCTGTTTGGTTAAATTTATATTTAATATGTTAATGATAAATTTAACCACTAAATTTAAAGTAGCATCATTTAATGTATTTTCTAATGTAACTACAAAAACATTCATACTTGTTTGTGTTATCATGCTAAAACTAGAATATATCTAAACATCTGAGCCAATACCTTTGACTTTAAAATCAGTGTAATAGCACTATAAGCTTGTTCATTGCAATTCAGCTAAATTCAGATTTTGTCAAAATCACTTGATGTAGTGATGTAAAGTGTAAAAATGCAAGTTGTGACTTTTAACTTGACCCAAAGACAATTCTGTGTAGTTTTGAAACTTCTGCACAAAAGTACAGATGTGATGGTGTCAGATATGTACCAAATTTTATTCAGAACAAATCAAATATTGCAAATTGCAACAAGTATTGTATCTAAGATCCTAGTCAATAGATTTCAGCATATTAACATTAGTTTGACATCATAACAAAAACTATAAAAGGAAATAAAAGCATCATGCAGAGTACAGCATAGATGCTGCAGCAGTTTTATGCATACAAACAAAATATCACAAATGTTTGCCGAACAAAACTTTATTTTCAATAAAAGTTTTACAATGGACAGGAAAATGGCTATGATATACTCTTATGTATGTACATATGTATGTAGTTTTACAGCACATCAGCACCAAATACATTTAGCCCACCCCCCCATCAAATACAGAGAGAATAATAAAGCCAACAAAAGGTACAATCCTTAAATACAAAGACCAATATTTTTTTCAAAATAGAAAACACACTTTAAAAATGTCCAAAACCTCAAATGGAACATCATTATGTGACACATTCCAGGAAAATTCATGCACATGGCTGCACTGGGATCAGGACTCTTACTAATTCTGGCCTCAGATTTGGTACACAGTGCTTTTCCAATCTTTTGAGTATTTTTTCTCTCTGTGATAGCCATTATTGTCCCATTCATGACCATGTTAGACTGTTCCCATTATGACTGGCATACACTGGTCCATTGACCAAACTGGTTCCTCCTTTACACAGCGCTCCTTCTTTATAAAACTAATCATATTATAAACGAGGTAACTTTATAATGAGGGATATAAAGTTAATCAAATTACCATCATATTCTTTTAAGTCAGGTCCAACTGTAAACAGCACACACCCTGTTCAGCCACTGCATAATGCACCAGCAGATCAGGGTCAATTTTGACTTCCAATGATTACTCCTAACAAACTGCACAGACCCAGATTTCACAGTGCTTTATGCAATGACAAAACTGAGTCTACACAGTTTGCAGTCAGACCAACTTATAAGTGAGTATATATGGTAAGTATCAATGATAACCAAAAATTGAACCAGTTTAATTGGACACATGACCCTACCAATGCTGTATATGAAAGACAGTGGATTTTACATTAAGGGACCACTGTACTTGCTTAGTTTCAATGAAAAATGTAACACAGAAATTACAACAATGCCTTTGGACAAAAAATATTATCGTCAGCACACTGTAAACCTTGGATAATAAATACATAAATGTAGAAATAAAAAGCTTAGACAGAAATAAGCTGACAATCTGGGGATATGTGTATAAAAAAAATTATGATGTAAACTCTTCCAAATTAAGAGATTAGAATGACAATTTTCATAGCTATGATTCTACTGTGGCATTTTTCCTTTCTATAACTGACCATCTTTATGCATCCTGTTTAATCTGATTAACACATAAAAACACTGAGACTCTGCTACCAGTGGTATCTTCTTGGTACATACCATTACCAATAAGATAATTTTACTAATGTCTACAAAGATATTAATCAGATTTCTTATAAGCATTTATAGGATGCTAAGTATATAAATAAATAATGTACATGCATAAAGTAAAGCTAAACATAATGTCACCAAAATATATTTATTATTTAATTCCACATAGCAAAAGAAATTGTACAAGATATTTAATAAGATCTGTGCTAATGATTTATGTTCTTTCTACCTCAACAGCTACAAGCACCTGTTTACATGTCATATTAGAAATAAGATATTAAAATAATCCTAAACTAATTAAATGCTATTAACTCTTTATAAAACGGAAAGAAAGAGCATATGCATATCTCTTCAACAAATGAGACAAAGAAGAAGAAAAACTCAACATTTTTCTGCACTGAAGGCCAACTTGAGATAAAAACTCCAAAAACTAAAAACCCCAAAAGTATGTCTTCCCTAAGCTGTGTAGTCTAGATGAAAGCTTTTGACTGCTTTCTTGATTATGCTAGATGGAAGAGAACATGTGACCAGTCTGCAGAGAAGAAATGGGCCAGCGCAGGAAAGTATCTCTGTATACACATATGATTGTTCAGTTCATTT
Organism: Potamilus streckersoni; assembly: GCA_016746295.1. Taxonomy (NCBI): domain Eukaryota; kingdom Metazoa; phylum Mollusca; class Bivalvia; order Unionida; family Unionidae; genus Potamilus; species Potamilus streckersoni. The sequence continues at coordinate 152,158 of JAEAOA010001349.1, forward strand.
GTTTTTGCTTTTTACAAATTCCTAAGTAGAACAACAAGGCAAAGTATTTAACTGAAATTCTGAATAAAATATATTTCTCATTTCATCTGAAGATGACTGTCTTAAATGCATATTCTCACCTGTAGAATTTCCATCAACTCTTGATTAAATTGTATCAACCGACAAGAGTTGGTGTAATTTTACAGGAAAGATTCTCTGTAGTAATTTTAATCATTAAGATGCCTAATTAGCTACTTTATTCTGAACAGAAAGTTTGAGCAACTGAGCAATGTTTGTGAGATCGTAGCAATTGTAGGTTCCAGTCAAAGTCCATCCATAATCTGTCACGTTTGGACCATCCGAGTCTCAGCATCAATTCAATTGGGACTAACAAATCTTGTGCCCATCAGCTAACATAACGACAGGTCTGGATTACCATTTGCTGAATCCCAGAAACCCAGCAGGCCTCTATGTTATCATTTCTTTTATATTAAAGAAACAAATAAATAGAATATTGGTTTTTTCTCATAAATGGTTTCTAACATGGAGAAAAATGAAGCCTTAAATCATATTTTTAATATATTTTTGAGACTACTTAATGGAGGCATTTCTAATAGGTACTTTTCCAGGTAGTCTGACAACCATAATCTCATTTTGAAATTTTTCAGAAAATGTCAATGTAGCTGGTGATGTATGATAATATGCTGATAGCTAGCATCCCATGTCAAAACTTCTGTGGCTGGATTGGGACTTAAACCTGGACTATCTTATCTTAAGAAATTTTTTTAAAAAAAATTTCTGACCTACATTTTTTGGCATTTTCTTACCAATACAAGAACAAAAATATAAGAACAGTGCTGTACAATATCTTTTTTTATGTATACAGGCTCAATACTGAATGCATCTTTATTTGGAAATTCCTTCATTATATTGTACTAACATTAAACAGCATTTTGGTATCAGTAACACAACTTTCACTTGCACACTAATAAGCTTACATATAAATTATCACACTGTACAATTGAAAAGCTAATTCTAATGAGCAAAATTCCCCACATATTTCAACTATTCAAATCAGCAACTTGAACATGATATGGACAAAAGATTTAAAAAACAAATGTCTATTTTAAAAAACAATTACAATTTCAACAAAACGGAAGAAGACAAATAAAATTACATATATATATATATATACTTGCTACAAATTCTGCGTTGTAAGGATCTTGAATGATATGCAAAAACTGACTGATAGACTATTATCCTAGTGATAGTAAGGGGACAGGAATTGCGTAGTAGTTTAAAGTGTTCACTATTACGGATCACTGCCATCTGTCTACATAGGCTTGAGTTTTGGGCTCGGCCAATGTGGATACATGAGAAAGCTTGCCAGTAGCTTCTACTGGGTCAGTGGATCTTTCTGAGGTTTTCTCAGCTTCTTCCTGCACATTTATACTGGCTGCCATGAATAGCCTATCTTGTGATAAAAAATGGCATCAAACCCTACAATAACAATAACAACAGTAATAATTTATGTTAAGTGCAGGTCTCTATTGCAAAAGAAACTGGAAGACTAATATAACAGAAGGAAGATATAGACAAGGAGTTCTTAGCGCTTTAATACCAACTCTGTACCAGATAGCTAACTTAATATTTTAGTAAAACTTTCTTGACAATACTCATCAAATTATATATGTTTATTCTGTCCAGCTTTTAGAGTGTGGTGAGGCAATACAGTCAAATCTCTGCCTCTTTATACCCTGCATGTATTTGTTAATACTGCCCCGCTTTGACAGTGTGGTCAGGCAAAATATTTCAGCCTTCACCAGTTCATATCCTGTATGTATTTGTTAATACTGCATAGCTTTGAGAGTGTGATTAGGCCAGAAAATTCAATGTCTCTTCATCTGGAAAATAAATATAAATGTGAAGCATCTTCGTATTAAGATATTTTAATAAATGCATATACTTACATGTTAACATTTCTTTTTACTGAAAATTTGTTTTGTGCAGAGTATGGATGTCTTATAAGTGCAGCACACAAAAAATTTTGATAATTCTAGGGGTAATGTTGGATATTTGCAGTAATTAGTATACTGTCAATTCAAAAATTTTTACATTTTCATGTCACTATTCCTATTCAGAAAAGCATTTATGGTATGCACTGCATTTGTTTCATGACAATATTTATTTTACAATTCTTGTATCTATAATTATTTGAACTTTAATAATTTGAAATTGTTACAGGTAAATTTAATACTGCCCAAAGCAAAGTGTCTGTCAAAATTGTTTATTGTGGGTGTTTGCTTCTATTTGCGTGCAAGTCATAACAACCTGTTTTTGTATGTTTTGTTGTGCAAACACTGTATTTGATACAATACAAATTTTAATTTATTTTGTATTTTCATTTTCCATAAGTTAGTGTTATGTATATCTATACTTTTTTAAACTAACATTACAAATTTTATAATTTTTATTCATGGCTGTGAATATTTTTAGTTAAATTTTGCATATTTGACCATATCATCTTAAGAGTTTAGCATTACATAGGATCTATAAATAGATGCTTATATAATCATTGACATTTATTAATAATAACCTTAATAATAAGACTTAATGGCATCTATGGCTTAATGTCTCATTGGTTAATGGAGTTTCAATGTTTCTAGAAGGATTCAGTAACTTCCCATTGGTTGCGTTAGGTCAGATGCATTAGTGGGTTTGATTATTTGGTCAGGTGGGGTCTACTGCGAAATACAAACATATTAGACAGTGTATATAAAGAGAGAAACTGAGCAATCAGTTTCATTCCAATTTTAGAGTCATTCACATTTCTTGTGTTTCTATTATAAGTTTGCATACATTTGATGCTCTACTTAGCTATTATTCGGGTGGAAACATTTGTTTGGTCTGTTAAGTGGAAACAGAAAATTATTTAGACTATCATATTATTCTGGAACCATTATAAATTATTTGAAGGAATTCTGGGCAATGTCATCTTAACTATGTCATGGTTCTTGGAGGACCAGTATATTTCAGGTTTTTAAATTCACAAGGAACTTTTTAATTAATTTAGGACTTTCATAGACCTTTATAAGGATTATTTTGGATTCACTGCACAATAATACAATTTACTCTCACAGTTTTATTTATAACTTGGATAATTATATTTTTATGTTTTTATAAAACTTATTAGTTTTGCATTTTTATGTTTAGTGTATGACCACAGTCAAAAGTTATATTTAATTTCCAAGGGGTATCTTCCAAGTTTTCTGTAAGTGCACATGGCCCAATAAGCTAATGACCTGTAAAGGCAGCACTGACTTTGTTTTCAACCTTTTGATCAAGCCACAAATTTAATGCATGTACTTCTCATTGACAAGAGTTCTACATCTTTCATCGAATATTTGACCATAATCTCTTAGCCTGTAAACCTTTTGATCATGCCAGAAGTTTGATACTCTCTCAGTGTCAAGTAACAGACAGTTATATGAAATCCCTGTGATCTTACTGCAAAAATGACACATGTTCAGTTTGAGCCTTTAACTCAAACCCAGCCTCTACATAAGCACTCCCACATGACATTGAAGCAGAGGAAATGGAGCTGGACAATATTTTTGATGACTATACAATGTTGATTTACAATGACTAGAGGACAATGGTGGATTTCTGAACATTATCAGATAATGAGGAATAATCTTGGATTTTGTACCATATGACATCAGATGGTGATGTCTCTAATATACTGTAAAATTATGGAGTTCACTTCCATTGTTTATTTGTAAGATGTATGCAAATCGGTTCATTCTGAACTATTTTTATACTGGTATCTGACCTATAATTGAATTCATGGATTCATGATATAAATGGATTTAAAATGTCAAACATTATAGATTTTAATGGACTTAATTGGAAGAAATTGTAAGCTGTGAATTTATTTGTTACATATTCTACTCAATAATATAACTGCATTTTAAACTGGTTCTGTCTTTATCTATCCAATCTGGCTTTTTTATTTTTTAAAAGTGTAACTCTGACTCACTCATGACAATGCAACCTATTCAGATGGATTTAACTTAAAAAGGAGAGGTCCACTTATAAGCAAATATACAGTATTCTATTGTCCTGAATCTTCCAGTTGTGAACAATCTGGGAATCCTTTAAGATCTTGAGCCACAGCATTAATGTCGAGTGTCTATGGTCCATGGTTGGCATTAGGCATTAAGGCCTATTCAGCTAATTAGCATGCTGTATATGGCATATCTTTAGACATTAGGCATTAAGGCCTATTCAGCTAATTAACATGCTCTGTGTGGCATATCTTTAGGCATTAAGGCCTATTCAGGTAATTAACATGCTCTGTGTGACATATCTTTAGATATTAGGCATTAAGGCCTATTCAGCTAATTAACATGTGGTGTGACATATCTTTAGGCATTAAGGCCTATTCAGCTAATTAACATGCTATGTGTGACATATCTTTAGCCATTAGGCATTAAGGCCTATTCAGGTAATTAACATGCTCTGTATGACATATCTTTAGACATTAGGCATTAAGGCCTATTCAGCTAATTAACATGCTCTGTGTGGCATATCTTTAGGCATTAAGGCCTATTCAGGTAATTAACATGCTCTGTGTGACATATCTTTAGATATTAGGCATTAAGGCCTATTCAGCTAATTAACATGTGGTGTGACATATCTTTAGGCATTAAGGCCTATTCAGCTAATTAACATGCTATGTGTGACATATCTTTAGCCATTAGGCATTAAGGCCTATTCAGGTAATTAACATGCTCTGTATGACATATCTTTAGACATTAGGCATTAAGGCCTATTCAGCTAATTAACATGCTCTGTGTGACATATATTTAGGCGTTAAGGCCTATTTAGGTAATTAACATGCTCTGTGTGACATATCTTTAGGCATTATGCATTAAGGCCTATTCAGGTAATTAACATGCTCTGTATGACATATCTTTAGACATTAAGTATTAAGGCCTATTCAGGTAATTAACATGCTCTGTGTGACATCTTTTGGGCATTAAGGCCTATTCAGTTAATTAACATGCTGTGTGTGACATATCTTTAGGCATAAGGCCTATTCAGCTAATTAACATGCTGTGTGTGACATATCTTTAGGCATTAAGGCCTATTCAGCTAATTAACATGCTCTGTATGGCATCTTTTTTAACAGTGTAGTTAGTGAACACAGAATACCACAAAATTCCAATACCTGAGATTTAATCGCTAAGAATGTATATGAAGCCTTTGAGAATACTCCAAAAGCTTGAGCACCAAAACTAACTTGGGCTGTGCTCCATTCTGTCTGTTTTGGAGTGTTCAGTGACTATCAATTCAAGCCTGCATAGAACATCAGAAACTTGCCCTGATCGAATGTTAATTGAATGTACCATTCAAAACTTGTCTATAGATATAGCAGGAAAAGGACACTCAAACAGTGACTATCAATTCAAGCCTGCATAGAACATCAGAAACTTGCCCTGATCGCATGTTAATTGAATGTACCATTCAAAACTTGTCTATAGATATAGCAGGAAAATAACACTCAAACATTAAAATTAATGCTTCAAATTAAAGCTGTGCATAGTTGGAACATAAAGGGTAAAATATCACAGGTGTGTATTGAACTGACTGGTATGGGTCCTGAGTATACATAATAAAACAGCATTAAAGTGGAAAATAAAAATTCTGTGGAACGTTTTATTTTGCCTGAGCATTTTTTCATGGTGAAGAATATTTCTGCAGGAATCCTAGATATCATCCACAAACTTTACGAATATAATGTTTCAAAGTTTCAACTTAATGAAGCAAATGATGAACAATATAGTTGACTTTTTCAAAACTTTAACATGGCAAACTGACATTGCTGATGTCAGCAGATATAAGTGATACCTATGCATCACCATTGCAAGATGAGAAAACAATTAAATATAAATAACTGTTGACAAACATCAATGTTTTACAATTATATATTTCCAGCTTGGGCTCGAAACATGAGCATGCCTTTGGCTGTAACTTCAACTTCCGCAGCTTCATCTGCAGCTATAAATAGAACAGACCCTCTTTTGATCCCCAGGGGCTCCTTTAGGGTTCTGCTGGTAAGCTGACCTTCACCTTGAATAATTATCAAGATGCTGGCACTGTCTATAGCTCTGATATAACATGTTGTGTCATTATCAGGTACCTGGAGATAGACAAAATGATCAAATCAAGTTTGCATTTTATGTGATTGGTTCCAAAAGTTAAATATGAATGCTTTGGTACATACAAATGTAATTATGGAGACATGGAGTGTTTTCTTTCTCCATTTATTTAGCATGTACTGAAAAGCAGAGAAGGATGTCACAAGGTATCTAGATATTTTATACCATTAAAAACACATTGTCATCAAGTGAGCTAGGAAATGCGAATAAAAAAACATTCCTATTAATTCATTTACATTTTCATACACATCTGCATTATTTTTGAATTGCAAATACACTATATACACCACTGTTGTGGAAACTGTAAGTGGCAAATACACTATATATACCAATGTTGTTAAAATTTTAAGCTGAAAATACTGAGAAATACTTTAAATTCATTGGGTTTAAATTTTCATGGTGATCCTAACCATGAATAAAAAATACCAAAATATCTACTATAAAGCTGACATTCACATCCATTTCACATCACGTGCATTGGAAAGTCATCACGTGCATTGGCATCACATGCATTGGAAAGTCATCACATGCATTGGAAAGTCATCACATGCATTGGAAAGTCATCACATGCATTGGCATCACATGCATTGAAAAGTCATCACGTGCATTGGCATCACATGCATTGGAAAGTCATCACATGCATTGGAAAGTCATCACATGCATTGGAAAGTCATCACATGCATTGGAAAGTCATCGCATGCATTGGAAAGTCATCACATGCATTGGAAAGTCATCACATGCATTGGCATCACATGCATTGGAAAGTCATCATGTGCATTGTTAAGTCATCACATGCATTGGAAAGTCATCACATGCATTGGAAAGTCATCACATGCATTGGCATCACATGCATTGGAAAGTCATCATGTGCATTGGAAAGTCATCATGTGCATTGGAAAGTCATCACATGCTTTGGAAAGTCATCACATGCTTTGGAAAGTCATCAAATGCTTTGGAAAGTCATCACATGCATTGGAAAGTCATCACATGGAAAGTCATCACATGCATTGGAAAGTCATCACATGGAAAGTCACCACATGCTTTGGAAAGTCATCACATGCATTGGAAAGTCATCACGTGCATTGGAAAGTCATCACATGCATTGGAAAGTCATCACATGGAAAGTCATCACATGCATTGGAAAGTCATCACATGCATTGGAAAGTCATCACGTGCATTGGAAAGTCATCACATGCTTTGGAAAGTCATCACATGCATCAGAAAGTCATCACATGCATTGGAAAGTCATCACATGCTTTGGAAAGTCATCACATGCTTTGGAAAGTCATCACATGGAAAGTCATCACATGCTTTGTCTTATAATATCAGGGCTATTTATAGTGCCAAGAATGTGAAATATACATTGATATACATGAATGATGAGGAACACTGAAACTAAATTTAATTTTAATTCAAAATTTCATGAGCAAACTAGTGTAAGGTTGTAATGACTACCTGCTTCCTTTCCCATTTGTATATATTTTTGTGCACATATCAACTAACTGTTAAATAAGCAATCAGCAGTTTAGTCCTGCTCTCTGAAAGCCGATTTCAATAAGGTATGTCTCCAAAGTGTTGTTTTGTCATAAGCAACTTTGTGTGACCAGGCACCCAAGACCTAATCTCACTGAACATATCCAGTGTCTGTATCTCTGAAGTTTAGTTTTTGCCCATTTGGTAAAAATTCCTTTAGGAAAAGTCTTCACTATACATGCATTAATAATACCATCAGAACTTTAAAGAACCAATTCTGGCCTAACAGAACAAGGTCACACAGCAACAATGGGTTTCCACAGGGTGATTTTGGCAGAATAATTTGAACAAAATAGCTTTACAATAACTAGCATTTTCAGACATGTAATCCCTATCTGTCAAGAAGAGAACCAAATTAAGATCACAACAGTGGTATTAACTGTGTTAACTCAGAAATTTGGAAAAAGAAGGCATTTTAAGTTCTTAACATTTACATCAGGCGTTAGAAATGAATAACTCATTACTGCAGTATGGACTAAACCTGTTTTCTCACAAATGCATGTATATAATTGATACTGTATATAATTAATAATGTATACAACTGATAATGTACATAATTGATAATGTATATAATTGATAATGTATATAATTGATAATGTACATAATTGATAATGTATGTAATTAATAATGTATATAATTAATAATGTATATAATTGTTAATGTACATAATTAATAATGTATATAATTGTTACATAATATTTGTGTGTGTAAATGACATGCATGAAACTAGATCCCCATGAATGTTCTTTTACCCAAACCACAAAATCTGAAACCCACAAAAATAATGTTTCACATTAAGCTATACATACCTCAAATATGATTCATAGCAAACAAAAGTGGGGCCCAATTCACGATCCAAATTCCAACCTAATATGCCAGATGACTCACAATACAAAGCCACTAATTATGGTTAATTTATGATTTGTGGAATTGGGTCTATTTTTTTTTCACAATGGGACCACTGTTTGTGGGATCTTTCTTGAAATTCATGGTTTACCTCAAACATGGTGACGGAAAAGTCTGGTATATGAGGTCTGAACATTGTTATATTGTAGCCATTTTCTGTGACTTTCATGCCTTGGAATTTTGTCTTGCTAGGTTGGCGACCAGTATAATCCAGCATCTCCACAAGAGTATGGACATCTACATACTTCAGAGTCAATCCTGCTCGTACAACATTGTCGGAACATGCCATGCATTCCATACAGTCTGAAGAGGAAAGTATTTTTATTTAGAAACTCTGTTCACTATGTTGGCAGCAGCAATTTCCAATATCAAGCCAATATGCAAGCAAAATTTTCACATGACAACTCACAAAAATGAAAACATATTATATCTACCGATTTTATATTTGCAGACTGCTGCAGATTCTACCTCGTAGATACAAAAGTCCACTAGTGCACTACGTTTTTAAAGTTGCATACAAGGAACTAAATTTAGCAATATTTTTTTAAACAAGGTGTTTTCAAAATAGAAAGATAAAAGCTTGTTTTCAAAAATTATTGGGTGGTCAAAAATGATCGTGTCCAAATTATACAAATGCAATGGGTTTGTACACATTGTATATGTAATAAAATAGTGGATCTGAATTTAAATCTCTGGGAGCCAGTCTAAATCTGAAAGGGAAGCTGTTGTTTTAGAGGATCTCAAATAATCTTGTTTAAAATCAGGAATAGGATGTAACTAGTTTTGTGTTTCTAAAACACGTTTACCCAACTGCAGATCCCCAAATTCATAATATATAAATATTTAATGTGAAAAATTGCTACACTGGTTTGAAATTTTAATCAGGTTATTAACATATGCATTTGGACTTGTAAGCCATAGTTGATTTGTCTACCTTGAATGGTTTTTGCTTCGTCACGCTAAGAAGGTTTTTGACATAAATGTCCCTGTTAAAAATATTAAAAAATATGTAAATAATGAAAATATTTATAATGGTTTGAAAATCTAAAAATTAATACTAAACTTCATTGATCTACCTCCGTAGCTCTTGCTTGATCTTGGTAATAATGTCCCAAAGAAGTCCAAGAAATTAAACCAAATGTTTCAGAAATTCCAAAAGAAGTCCAAGGCGTTAAATCAAATGTTTCAGAAAGTCCAAAAGAAGTCAAAGAAGTTAAACCAAATGTTTCAGAAAGTCCAAAAGAAGTTCAAGAAGTTAAACCAAATGTTTCAGAAAAAGAAAACTACTGTTGCATCCTGAAAACCTAATCAGATCACTTACTAAAGACTGTGATAAAGTGTGTAAAATTTCATGGTTCCAATTCTACGTTTTTGCACTATCAGGTTAGAACAAATTCAGGACAGACACATGAACATGTAGACGTAGAGCAGCAAAGCAATATGCCCCCTAATGCTATTAGAGTGGGGTTATAAAAAAAACAGCGTGTTTGGTGACACCAAATTGTTAAATTCAAGCTCATTGTGCTGATACTTTACTAATTTCAACAGCAATGAAATTTAATAATGACCAAGACTTTAAAGACTTGCCTCCTGACAGGTAGGCATGAGGGAGGTTGGCCTCAAGAAACATGGCTTCTCCGGGTTCTAAGTTGATCACATTAAGGAAGTAGATAGCAAAACATCCAACATCCCCTGGAAATTCCTCAGACAGCTTGGACAACACATCCCATACATAGAGGCTGGTATTTTCACCCTCCTCAGCTGAAAAAAAAATCAATCTTTTTATGTATATCTCTAACCTGTTATAGTGCAATTCCAAGTATAATGGTGTACTACAACAGATTCCATGATTGAAATCATATCAATGTATTTTTATAAAAAGGGTTGACAGCAAATTGTAACTTAACCTTATTTACCATTTAATTTTCCAAACACCAATTTTTAACAAATTTTGATACTTTTATACTTTAGTTCTGTATATAATGTTATTCTGTATTTACAGCAGTTTTGTACGTATATAAATATTTGTAATAAAATGATTGGGTATATATCGCCATCGGTAGACCCCAACTACCATATTATAACGAGGGAGAGCTCTCTGTGTATGTGTGTGATTTGGAATTTTAACAAAGCTTTAACAATTTTTCAGTCATATCCCTGAGATGTATGCAGTGTGGCAATTTATGATGATTTCTAGCACCCAGCAATATCCTTCTCAATAACTTCAATGAAAGATCCACAGAATGTTTGAAAACAGGCATTACATTTTAAAAACCAACCTTAAGTTGTTCATTCAATCTCTATTCTGGATTTTCAAATGTAAACAGATATTTGTCCCCTATATTTTTAGTTCTACAATGGACCCTGGTTTATTGGGCTGGCAAGAAATTTTCCTCTATCACAGCCTGTTAACTGACCTCTTCACTCTGGTTATGAAAGAGAATATTGGAAGAAAGCCATTATGATCTAAATATGTCATTGTGGCACTGGAGTACAGAGATGTTTGGTTAAGTACATGTGCAATAAATGAGATCAAGTCCCAAGCCATCAGTACCAAGTCAAGCATGGATCCTATAAAGTTCCAACTAAGTGTTGATTGCTAAAATGTATTACCCAATCAAGTACGTCAAGGGTATATGCATGAAACTGTCTTCTCTACATGCATGTGTAGCGCATAAGACCACAAAAAAAAAATGAATTCAAAAAAGAGCATTCAAAATGGATGAAAAAGATGGAATAACTCTTAAAGTATCATAGCATGAGAAAAAAAATCCACATGTACATATTAACTTCATGTCTACCAGTTTTCAGTGCAATTCATCAAATGCTGTGGGGATAGTTGCACACAAAATTTACACAAAACAGAACTTCCACACAAACTGGTCATATCTCTGAAGAAAAAACCCCCTCATTTGATCAAGGTAACAATGATAGCATTTGATGTCTGTATTGCTTTAGGGCAATTCAATGAAAATTATGGGGACTAGAATTATCATTTATACATTTATGATTTACACCCAAAATGGGCACAACTTGGTGGTGGAAGTGGTAGAACATATTGCAGTATGATGATAAAACAACAGGCACCTGTTTACATATCAATAACATCTGGCAAATTTCAACACAGTCCATGGAAAGATTCAGGGGTGGGGTAGTTGCATATATAAAACTTTCAGGATGTACATATATACAGACAGGAAGGATGAATGTTTTAGGTCCAGCCACATGAACGTTGGGGTCATGTTGTTAATGTATCAAAGGGCATGTTCCCAACCAACGACATGACTCAAGGCAAACAATGCTACAGGAAATAAGGAAACTGGTTGTTGTTTTATATTCTAAATAGGGTCCAAACTCAATGCAAAACTTCAATAAAGTATTATTCATTCGGACTAAATGGACTCAAACAAGACAGAATCCATGAGCAGGAGTGGTACATGACGGTATATAAAAATGTGATGATATTCAAAATATGAATTGAACTGGATAAGGTTTAATTAAAATAGATGATAACAGCAAAAGGCATCCATTTTTGGGATCATAAACTATTCCAAAATCTGTAGTTAACCAGATAAAAATCTATTAAAACAACAGAGCCTGAATTAAAACTTTAACCAAAAAGTGTCCTACATGGCCCCACACAGGGACTTAATTTTGGGACAGGTAGACATGTATACCAAGTAGTAAAATCTATCAATCAGTTTATGATGATATACTCTAATACACTAACTAAACTAAATATGTGATATGTGAATTAAGCGAATAAAAATTTTTTTTTTAACTAAAATGTGTCTCTCATAATTTTTGATCCAATGACCCAACCCTATGGGCTCGAGTGATACTGAGAGAGGAAGTATTTGATGATTTTATATTCCACTAAGAAATTGAATCAGGCAAGGGCCTATAGAAATAGAAATGTAAATAATTTGAACCAAAAAAGTCAACCAAAATAAGTACCTTATACAAGTACTGACCCCATGGCCTCACTCATATAGGAGTATGTAATATTATATTTCAAAACTGATGTGAACTGGGTAAGGGTTTGCTGAGTTACAAGATCTGAAACCTTTTTAACCAATTCTGATAAGATCCTAGAGATGCATATGTACCCATAATGACTCACATTTTCTGGCCATGTCTTGAGGGTCATTAAAAGGCAACTGTATTCAGTTTTCTTATAAATCTGCCTACACACTTGAGGTCTGGACAAAAAGGAAGAGAAAAATGCATTAAAATCTACAGCAATTTTGAATGACCCCTTTATTTAGGCAGGTAGTCTTGTATATTATGTTAAGTTTAATAAAGATAAAATAAAAAATGGCAAAATCCTTAAAATTTAATATCAAACTTCCGAAAAGCCAAAGATTTGAACATAAACATTATTGCAGCAGATATATCAGTCAATAGTTTACATCCATTAGGCAACCTTTTAGTACATGAACATCCTTACAAGAGACATTCCACAGTAAACAGGTCATATGCATTAGTAACCTTTATGACATGAACATCCTTACAAGAGACATTTCACAGTAAACAGGTCATATGCTTTAGAAACCTTTATAACATGAACATCCTAACAGGAGAAAATCCACAGTAAACAGGTCATATGCATTAGAAACCTTTATAACATGAACATCCTAACAGGAGACATTCCACAGTAAACAGGTCATATGCATTAGAAACCTTTATAACATGAACATCCTAACAGGAGACATTCCACAGTAAACAGGTCATATGCATTAGTAACCTTTATGACATGAACATCCTTACAAGAGACATTCCACAGTAAACAGGTCATATGCGTTAGAAACCTCTTATAACATGAACAACCTTACAAGAGACATTCCACAGTAAACAGGTCATATGCATTACAAACCTTTATAACATGAACATCCTTACAAGAGACATTCCACAGTAAACGGGTCATATGCATTAGAAACCTCTTATAACATGAACATCCTAACAGGAGACATTCCACAGTAAACAGGTCATATGCATTAGAAACCTTTATAACATGAACATCCTAACAGGAGACATTCCACAGTAAACAGGTCATATGCATTAGAAACCTTTATGACATGAACATCCTTACAAGAGACATTCCACAGTAAACAGGTCATATGCATTAGAAACCTTTATGACATGAACATCCTTACAAGAGACATTCCACAGTAAACAGGTCATATGCATTAGTAACCTTTATAACATGAACATCCTAACAGGAGACATTCCACAGTAAACAGGTCATATGCATTAGAAACCTTTATGACATGAACATCCTTACAAGAGACATTCCACAGTAAACAGGTCATATGCATTAGTAACCTTTATAACATGAACATCCTAACAGGAGACATTCCACAGTAAACAGGTCATATGCATTAGAAACCTTTATGACATGAACATCCTTACAAGAGACATTCCACAGTAATCAGGTCATATGCATTAGAAACCTTTATAACATGAACATCCTAACAGGAGACATTCCACAGTAAACAGGTCATATGCATTAGAAACCTTTATGACATGAAGCAGCAGAGAGGGTGAATCCTACAACAATATATTTGCGACAAAATCGATTAAAGCCTCAGAATGCCAATGGAGCCTTCCTACGAAATCTCATATTTTAACCAAAAAAAAATTAAAGGTCCCATTTTACAAATGGAGCCTTAGCGATTTTGTCGTGAATACATTGTCATAACCACACTCAAATTGCTGCCATCTACGTCTACAAATTTTTGCGACAGAATCGATTAAAGCCTCAGAATGCCAAATGGAACCTTCCTACGAAATCTCATATTTCAACCAAAAAAAAAATAAAGACCCCATTTTACAAATGGAGCCTTAGCGATTTTGTCGCAAATACATTGTCATAACCACACTCAAATTGCTGCCATCTACGGTCGCAAATATGTTGTCATTTCACCCTCTCTGCTGCTGATTAATACAAATTATTTAACCAAATATTTGATCAAGTCCAATACGATATCGTGACCGAGGGTCGTGTAAATTTATTGTTATAAATCCATATGGGACAGACTGAGCATGACTAAAGTAATTTTTAAATCCATTGAAGTCCATATCGGAACACCATGTCTGCCAAATATTTCGTAGCGTATGTGTATCAACGCCATTGAATACAGCAAGAATATTGCAGTTATCGCGAATCACTTTTGGAATTTGAGTATATCGTTGAGTGACATATATCACGTCAGTGTTTTTATGCCTACCTCGGGAAAATATTCTAGCAGGGTTCTTTTGATTATCTAACATTACATCATCGTACACTACAAGATTGTTTATGTCTCCATCGAGATCTTCTACTGATGGTGCATCATTAATATCAGTAATAAAGTCGATTACACTTTCACCTTTAATTTCTGATGCATTTTTATTAAAATCTTTTAGCACTTCATAGCACCGTTGATCATCTACGGATGGGGCAACTAAATATAATCTATCCCACTTCATAAATCGCATTATCAAATTAAGCAGTAATTGTGTTTTGCCTGATCCAGATGGTCCATTATAATGGCACGGACAGAATTCGGAAGCGCTGCGTGGTGTTTTACCGGTTCTCTTCTTTTAGTCGCTGAAAAAATCAATTATATCATAACGCTATATATAAATTATGGATCTATATTGTGTTAAGTGTAAACAGCGTACTGATTCAACCGATCAGACAACCATTACAACTAAAAACAATAGACTAGCGCTTACTGGTAAGTGTGTAACATGTGGTACAAAAAAATTTCGATTTTTAAAAAAAGCAACTCGGAGGTGATATTGCCGCAAAACTTGGAAAACTCCCCGGAACCCCATGGGCAAAGTAGCCGGAGAAAAACACCTTCCAGGATATAGCTACTGTGGTCCCGGAACGAGATTAGATATCAGACTTGATGATCAAAATCAGCCCCGGCCTGGTGAGTATCCGATAAATGCTATTGATAAGGCATGTCATGCTCATGATGTTGCATATAAAAGCAATAATTTGCAACAAAGACATATCGCGGATGTAAAATTAATTCATGCCTTAAATGCTATTCCCGATAAATCCTTCAAAGAAAAATTGGCTTCATGGTTGGTCAAATCAGCTATGAAAGGCAAATTAGTGTTAGGTGCTGGTAATTGAAAACACCAGTGTTTTTATAGTATGGAATCTATTTATTATTCTCCGAAAGGATACTGGAGGGGTAAAGCAGCAATCAGTAAACTCGCTAACGCTGCAAAAGTGAAAAAATCCACTGCAAAAGATTGGTTATCCAAACAGCTATATGGCAAATTTATCTACCACCGCCTAAACAAATTAATTATTCTCATTTTGATGTTACCGTACCCAATGAAGTTCATCAGGCTGATTTATTGTTTTTACCACATGACCATGGTTACAAATACGCGCTAACTGTAGTTGATATTGCGAGTCGATTTAAACAAGCAGAACCATTGAAAACAAAGTCAGCTTCTGAAGTCGCTTCTGCATTTGAAAGGATTTATCGACGAGGTCCTCTAAGATGGCCAAATCTATTACAAGTTGATCCTGGCAAAGAGTTTCAAGGTGCTGTTCTATCAACAATGAAAACTCATAGTGTTACAATACGACGAGGACATACTGCGTTACATCGTGATCAGGCAATTGTAGAACGATTTAATCGAACTCTTGCAGAACGGTTATTTGGATATCAATATGCAAAAGAATTCATCCAAGAAAAACGATCTCGTGAATGGGTCCAAAGGTTACCGAGTGTAGTTGCAGCGTTAAATAACGAGATTACTCGAACTATTAATATGAAACCAAATATTGCAATAAAAAAAAGAATATATTCCCGAACAACCGCAGCGGGTTAGCACTCAGCCACTTCTCGGTGATGTTACTGTGAGATATTTATACGAACCAGGAGAGCTTGAAGGCGGTAAAAGAAGAGCTACTGATCCTATATGGAGTGTTACTACGCATAAAATTTCAACTATAACGCGATCAACTGGTAGACCTCCAATCTACAGATTGGATTCAACTGCACCTCAGCGTGGTTTTACACGCGAACAACTACAAGTCATTCCGGACGATACTCAATTACCGCCACATGGTCTTAACTAGCTCCGTTACGTCTATTACACTCAAGACAGGTCAACATCACATTGTTTCTGACATGACCAAGACTGTTATTTTTTCTGTCTACGGTGAATTGTCGAGGGTCTTTATCCGAATACTGCCAGTGCATTATACAATTGCAACTGGCGCAGTGATTATTCTGTTGTTCTTTTAATGCAATATTACTTCAGCATCAATATCAAATTCTCGTTGTTTTTTTTTTGTCCTGCTGTTTGTAGCCAGAGAGTTTTTTATTAATGATGCTAATATCAGTGTTGTCATCGTTTGCATTAAAATCATCATCGAAAACAATCCTTCGTAGTTGATTTATTCGTCGTACTCTGGACACTGCGAGATAGACTAAATTTGACCATTCAATGCGATTATCAACTATCCAAACAATTGTATCCGTGATGGTCAATCCTTGTGACGAGTGTATTGTTGTTACATAACCAAGCGTCCATGGTGATTTATCAGCGTATAATGCATCTTCTACAGTATTGATATCAACTAGCACAATATCATTTAACACTAGAATCTGTTTCTCCGTCTGGCCTGGAATTTCAACTTCAATATTCTGCTTTCGTGTATCCAATGGTCTATAACACAACGGCACTGGAAACGTTGGGATTTTTTCTTGTGTAGCTCAAACAACTTTTTCTGAAGTGCGTCTCTGACTATCTTTCTACTTGCTACTACAAAATCATTTGGTTTCCATGTTTCCCAAAAATCATTCAAAGGTGTTTCAGAAATTATTTCACGCGCTACTTCACATTGAATTCTATCGGGTTGTAATCTAATTAGTTTTTTAAACTCACGTAAATGCTCATCGAGTGCTCTATAGTCAGTATCAATTTCTTCGTAATAATCAACAAATCCTTTTAACCAATTATGTGGACTTCTACCAACAAATGGTGGTGGTTGACCATGATCGCCGCACAATATAATTTTTGTATTATTTTGCAATAACCAATCAAGAAACATTTTTAATACATCTTCTGAAACAGTACATGCTTCATCCCAAATAATAACCGCTGGAATAAATTTCTCACCCATTCGCTCAGGAGTCCAAGCATCGCCCTTGTATCGAAAAAAAACTATGATACGTGCAAGCTTCAACATTTCGTTGTTTGATCTCTCTCGCTAGTCTATGGGTTGGTGTGAGTACAATCATGGACGTTCTCTCTCGATATAATTCTATCGCACGTGTTGTCTTTCCAGATCCACCACAACCGTTTAAATAAACTGTTTTATATCTACAAATTGGATCTGATATCGGTGGTGCTTTAGACATAGATTTTTCACTGATAGAATTATCGTTCTTCAGGTAACTGCTTTTAATCTCAACGTCTGCTGATTCAGAATAATCGCGTTGTATTTCTTGTTTAATTCGCCATGTTCCCCAAGTCTCTTCGCTATTAGTAAATTTAGTTATCTCTTTGATATATTTTTTATCGACATACATTGAATCAATTGCAACTCTGACTGCTATACTAGGAAATCTATTTATCATTGCAAATAAATTGATAGATGCATAACCCAGCATAGAAGCTCTCAAATGTAGATATGCAGAGCTTTCTCCATCACTGTAAGTAACAATTCTACCTAACTTTGTTTTATTGGACAAGAAGGCTGTTTTACAATTTGCGTATCTATTTTTCTCTACTGCATCTTTAATAACGAAGTCGTATTCGGCATCATCTATAATCAATCGTGAGGATTGTTTTTTAAAGTTAAATTTTTTTCCACCCTGTGTAAATTTACCGATTATTCTTCGGCCGAGATCCTTTGCTTCATTATTTCGTTGATTAAATATCTTTTTGACCATTCAATAATGTACTCCTCGTCAGCATCAATATGTTTTCTAGACTTATCGATTATACTATCAAGACATTCTGGTTCTGGTAACCAGACATTGGTTGTTTTTCGATATGAGATAATCGCTTCGCTGACAATCAACGAAACTAACATTTTACAATCAATCATATATCGCAATAACACTATTGGTAACCACATCCTTTCAGCCATGTGTCTACCAATCCAAACATAACACACGGATGAAGTCCTTCAGCGAATTCAAATGATACTACGCAAGCAAAACCGGTCAAATCAAAATCAGGCAGTGGTCCATTAATAGCAACGCGAGTCATTTCATGTGTGGGATGTCCAAACCGTTTAAATACTCACCAGCGAATCCATATCCTAGAAAACTTCCTGGATAACAGGCAACGATATCAACTGATATCATATTCTCACGATTGTACTTAACGTTCCATAGACCGCCATGATAATATTCCAAACAGCTGGATTGAACATCCTGTAAAAAACTCTTTTCGTGTTGGTTTCCAATTATTTTTCTTTCTTGCAAAATGAGCTGCAACTGATGATGGAATTGTAAAACAATTTGTAAGTAACTGTTCGTAATCTTCGGATTTTCATTAAAAACGCTAGCGTTTTCACTGAGACTTATTGCTAGATTTTTCATCCTATTATGTAGACTTTCAGTACGATATAATTCACCGTTAGGTTTTACAAATTGATTGAATTGACATTCTTCATCTTCAAAACTATGAAGTAGCCATACTGATACAGGGTCGTTTTTACACAAACTAGCAATAGCATCGAATAATCTTTCTTCAGTGAGAATACCATCCTTGATGAATTCTTCTGGGATATACTTCACTGTTCTGTCTCGCGGGAATATTGTAACCGCGGATGTCCATGCGTGCTTGTTATGATCAATAATTTTGATTGGAGCTCCGTTTTTATTGTATTTTGATTCGTATAATACTTCGCCAGTTATCGTTAAAACGGTTATCGGAAATCTCAACGACTTTTCCAATCTAGCTATATCGGAAATAGTTGCTCCGTTCTCTTTCACTGTTAGCTCCCATTCATCTATTTTTTTATGTCTTAGATCGGTTAATTTATTCCCACGGAGTGCATTTGTAAAATGTTCTAAGACTCTTTGTGCCACACAGTTGAGTGGCTTTCCGCTGACGTTGACTGTTTCATTGGTGCTAGTTTTCCAATGTCAGGGTTATTTAACGGATACATCCCATAAACGACTGCTGTTTCTGGATACGCTTTTTCATAGTATGGTTTATCAATTCCAGTTAACAGCCCTGGTCTGGAATAACGGCTAACAATGACTGATGTCCCATCTTTGAGAATTGGAACAAATTTGTCTCTTATAATATATTCGCCCGATTCTAATTTGATAATGAATTTCACTCTGATAAAATACCGTTTATTGCCAAGTTGTGATAGTATCATAGCTGCTGTTTCATCATTCATTCTAGCATCAACAACACCATCAATTCTAAATGTTGACCAGGTGTGTGATGCACATCCTGTTTAAACTCATGAACACAATCTCGTATTTTTCTAATCAGACTTCTATTAGTTATTCTCTCTTTTTGGTACGTCTTCGAGAGTTCTATCAAGATTGAATTTAATATTTTTCCGAGGCTTGATTGCCGATAATCTCTTGAATTCTTCATTCATATAAATAAGACAAGTATTTAAATAGAAAAGTTTGTTTATATATAATGAATCACTGCAAATGGCTTATGATCGGATCAGTAACCCCATGCAATAAATCGTGTAGAGGTGAATTCTGTGGATATCACTTACAGAGTGTCAGAAATAATTCGACAGGCCCGTCCCCATGCATAAATTGTGGGGTGGGTGTGAGAGGAAAATCACAATTATGTATCAATTGTGGGGGTAAGCGGTTTAGAGAATTGAAACGTTATTATGATAAACGAATAAAAAACGCCATCATTGACCCTAACCATGACTCTGTCAAAGACAAAATCATAAAAACCCCTCAAGACTACATTAATAGATTTATATTAAAGCAAATAATGAATTAGACAAATAGTATTATTATATAAATGGAGCAAGAATTCAGACCACATCCAATACTCGTTAATTATGAAATATCTCGTAATGGTGTTGTTAGACACTGTAGACTAAAGAAACCAATTGGTTTTGTTAATAATCAGGGATACTTGCAATTTACTGCTGGAGGAAAGGGATATCTCTGTCATAGGGCAGTCTTTGAGTGTTATATGGGACCGATTAAAGATGGCTGTGTTATTGATCACATTGATTCTAATATTCAAAATAACGCGATTTCCAATTTACAGTGTATTTCTCAAAGAGAGAATATAAAAAAAAAGGAAAGACAGGGACTTATAAGTCAGTTGGAAAGAGACCAGTACAGTCATTTGATACAGCGACGAATGAAGAAAGAGTTTTTCATTCAATGAATGCTGCAGGAAAATATTTTGAAATATGTATGCCTTCAGTACGAAAAGTTGCTGAAGGGATTTGTCAAACAGCTATCTCAAAGAAAAATGGACATAGAATAAAGTTTTCTTATTTACAAGATAACTCTTAATAATTACTATTTTGTTCCGTATTTTCCCTCATTACTACTGATCGTCACGTGACTATCCTACTTTCGATATTGATTCCCGGATATGTAATTCGTCCGAGAATACATGTGAAATTGGATTGAATTAATGATGTGTGTGATCTCATGTACGTATTTAATGGTTACTCGGTATACGTAATCAGGTATGTACGGATTTTGATTTTGTGTTATTGTTTCTTGTTTCTAAAGACTGTATTGAGAACAGCAGTTAGGGTTTTGTTGGAAAAACCTTGTACAGGGTAGACAATTTGTTTGACAGAGATCCAAGGCCAGGGGTCTATTAATAGATTTTTTAAAAATCCCAATTACAAAGACGGCGTTAACAGCGTTTGTATGAAAATGAAATTACTTTAAAATTACAAATTAGTGAGGTCAGGGTAGTAAAACGCGCTACATGTAGTTTTTTTTTTTTAGTGTGGTTATGTGTAATAAAATTCAGAAAAATATCATTCTCGATTCAAGAAATAGCAGGTCCTGAATTGACAGGGATCCCCATTACGGAGTTATCTTGTCATGTAAATCCATTATTATACGATTATTTAATCGTAATATTATAGAAATTAATAAAAAAATTGCTATTATTTAACAGTTGTATTTCTTGTTTTAATGTTTTATTTAAATACTTAGCTTCCATTGAAATTACTACACAGTATTCATTATGAAATGCTAGAAAAATAAATACACACCTACACATTGACACTGCAGTATTAGTTCACCTTATATATAATATGAGCCGTAATAAGTTTGGGGCTTTAAAACGAAGCCCACTTTGCCAATTAAAACTCCCACGCCATTGACATGGTGTGGTTGAATTTTTTCAACTGCAACCAGGGTTAATTTCTTGGGTTGCTTTTGATTGGCAGATTGGGTGTAGGTCCGCCCCGTCGTTTCATGTTTGTATCGTCCTGTACTGTCCTATCATACCATCCTATCATATAAACCATCCTATCATATATAACCATCCTATCATATAACCATCCTATATAATCGCATTGTATATATAACCTATAATCGCATTGTAAATACTCATTCATTGTAAAATATTCATTCATTGTAAATATTCATTCATTGTAAATACTCATTCATTGTATATATAACCATCCTATCATATCATTGTATATAACATCCTATCATTTCATTGTATATATAACCCCTATCATTTCATTCCGTAAGATAACCATCCTATATAATAGCATTGTAATATTCATTCATTGAATCGCATTGTAAATATTCCCTTCATTGAATCGCATTGTAAATGCGAAGGCACTATTCATTCATTGTATATTTGATCCTTTGGCGCGATTGGTATCCATGTAATGTATTGTTCAATGTTTGTAAAGAAATCACTTGGATTTCACGTCTAATACCCATATAACCCGCCCTTGAACTCGATTGGGGGGTTAGGGTATTGTATAAGTCTTTAATGTATGTGCCCTTTCTTGCCTCGAAACTCGAATGAGGAAGAGACGGGCATTGTATATGTTTTGTTTTTTTGTATATAAAAAAATATTTTAAAGATACAAATACATTAGTAATAATAATAAATGGAATTTCAAGATATTACATCTATCATCACAGAAATATCAAATTTAAGAAATCAAGGAATCGTACTTTCTGAATTTTTGAATGAAGACAGACTTTTGAATGAATTTGAACAAATTGATATACAATTGAAACATGGAAGATATGTTCTACCTAAAATGTATTCACTGATAAAAAGAATCCAAAAAGCGGTTAATGCTTCTTTGTATAACAATGATATTAATTTATTCATTCGGCTATTTAGTATAGTTGAAGCCATTAGAAAGAAACTCGGGGAACAGTACCAAGTTCGGTCAGAGATTGCTTTGAAAGTGAAATCTATAAGACGTTTGATTGATGCAAGCATTGAAACCGACAATTGAAAAATCGTTAGCATTTCCAATAATGACATCAGAAGCATTAAGTACCAGACTAGCCCGTGAGAGGTTAGCATTACTGAAAAAGTTTATACCAATTCGAGATAACGTGCGAGATAAACTACAACTTAGACAGCAAGCGCAGACTGACTTTTCTATTGGAAGCGAACAACTTTTTGCCCCTGTAACTAAAGCCACTAAAGATATGAAACTTGCAACAGAACGTGCTATATACGGCGACATCCCTAAAGAGGGAGCAGTACCTATTATTGATGTATTAGGAAAGATTGCTACAGAAACTGAAAAAACTCACGAGGGAATAAAACAGCTTTCAGGTGAGTTACAAACTCAGCGAGAAATACAACAAATGGGTAATATTGATACTGATGATAACCCCGTTGAAGATGCTAGTGTTTCCACTAAAAAAAGTGTTCCTTTTAACGAGAAATTCACTGATGAAGCTATAGAAGAAATCAGACGAATTCAATTGCTGAAACCTGAAGACTATGCGTCATTTGGTGACTTTGCTGTCAAAAGTTATTATAACAGAAGGGAATTTTTAAAAGATGAGTATAAAAAAAACACAATAAAACGAGATCAATGGGTGGATTGGTTATTTAAAATTAATAAAAAATGAACCCGGCAATTTAAATAAGGATACATTGGATTACAGAGCTTTTAAAATGGGAGTTGATGCGTATGGTTTAGAACAACAACGACAACGAAAAAGAACAACGAAAAGAACAACAAGGTCGAAGGTCGAGGTCGAGGTCGAGGTCGAGGTCGAGGTCGAAGGTCGACAATCTCCAGAAATTCAAAATGTTTCCGAACAGCTCCAGAAATTCAAAACGTTTCCGAATCAGAAAGTACTTCAGGAGAGGGTTATGGAAGTTCTCATCATGATTCTCATATGTGTCCTAGTAATATCATTAATGATATATCACGACTTGAGGTTCTTATGGGAGGTAAGCGAGCTGGAAATAACTCAGTCGAAATAACTAATGAAGCATTTGATATTTGCAGACGATTATTCCAAGGTGGGATAATTGATATTCATACGTATCGAGAACTCTTGGATGAGTTAATGGACGGAATTCCGGGGGAATTTAGTGATTGAAATTGTATTTAGAAATTGCAAAGTCATTTCAAATAAGATGATAGTACACTATAATCACAATAAACCAACAAACGTGTATGTAGTGAACTCAAGATTGCCCGTTTATAAGGCATACTACGGTGACGGCCTTGGAAATATCATGGCTGGTTTATTCACAAGAATAGCCCCAAAAGTAGCACCAATTGCTAAACAAATTAGCGATGAAAGCCATTGATGTTATTCGTAATAAGGGAATTAACGCTGTTGGAGATCTTGCAGGAACGGCCTTTTCTACCGCAAAGAATAGAATAACGTCATTGGTGAAATCTAGATT
Organism: Potamilus streckersoni; assembly: GCA_016746295.1. Lineage (NCBI taxonomy): Eukaryota > Metazoa > Mollusca > Bivalvia > Unionida > Unionidae > Potamilus > Potamilus streckersoni. The sequence goes on from JAEAOA010001349.1 coordinate 176,661, forward strand.
CGGACGAAACCACCACCACCGCTACCTTCAACAACAATGATGCCTGCAAATGTCAGTAAAGTGATAAATAACGCAGTGGAACAAAAACTAGCATCATTAGCAATGACTTCACCAGATAGTAGTAATATTGCAAGTATGATAGCGGGAAGCGGTCTTGGAGGAAATCGAAAAAGAAAATGATTTAGAAAAACGATACGTTTTAGTATAAATGGCATTTAAAAAAATTGCTGATCCAGCGTTTGATATGGCGGCACCGGTGAATAAAGATGATTCTAAAATTAACTATCAGTATTATGCCTATCCTGCAAGAGAGCCAATCAACGAGGGAGAGTTGAACTTCAAGTTCAAGATACAAGTAGATACTTTTTGCCGTGTGAGGCGTTTATTGAAGTAGAAGGAGAACTTGTAACAAATGTTGCAGCTGATACGCCATATGGGAATGACCAAAATATCCGAGTTGGTTTCGTAAATAATGGCATTATGGCGCTATTTAACAGTGCAAGATATATCATTGATGGAAAAGAAATTGAATCAATAGAACAAGATGTTGATATTGCAACAACAATAATCGGACTTGCGAGATATTCTGATGATTATACAAGGTCGGCTGGTCCGTCTATGATGTTTGCTAAGGATACTTCTGATCATGCTGACCATATTCAGTTTATTAAAGTACGAACTGCGGTAGCTACTGCAGAAGTTGATCAACAACTCGCAGCTAATCTAGACCCTGAAGATAGACCAGGCGCTGATCCATTCGACATTTTAAAAAGGGTCAATGGTAATTTCAATCTAGGATTTGCAACACGAAAAGGAGCATTAAAAGGACAACATCGACGATTTTCATGTGCAATTCCGTTACATCATATATTCGGATTCTGTAGAAATGTCAGAAAAGTCATCTATGGAGCAAAGCATACGGTTGTGTTAGTGCGAAAGGAAAATGACAATGATGCAATTTGGCATGCTAATGGTGTTGATGATGGTAAAGTCATTTTAAATAAATTGACTTTATGGATGCCCGTCTTGACACCAGCAGTTACAATAGAGCAAGAATTACTATCGTTTATGGACACAGGTGGAAAATCATTGCTAAGTTGGCTAACAACAACGACTGATACGAAGCAGATAATGTAAATGGCACATTTACATGGCACTTAGCATCAAAACAAGGTGTTTCAGCTCCACGTCATATCTTTATAGCGTTACAGGATGCAAATCGAGTGGGTCGTCAATTATCTAGTCATATGATATTTGATAAATTAGGGGTAAGTGAAGTTTCGTTGAGAATAAACGGACAACAAGAGCCAGCAGAGATTGTACAGCTTGATTATGAAAACAACTACATAGCTCGTGTATATCATAGAATATTGTCGTATATGGGTCGTGATCAAAAATGTTGATACTGGTTTGCAAATATCGCAAATTGATTTTGAAAAACACTATCCGATTTATTACTTTTCATTGGAACATCTTGACATGATGAGACAATCTGTTGTTGATATATACTTCCAAGCTCGGGTACAACGCCCTGCTGGTATAGCCGATTATAGAGCAGTTGCTGTCATTCTCAGTGATAAATCAATGTTGTTAGAAGGAGTTGGCGGACGAATGAGACTTATTGATGCACCAGTGGAAAAATCATGATTTTTCAAAAACATGTAGTTAGGATTTTCACAATAAGATCAATTGAAAGTGTAAATTACATTTTAGAATAGAATGACATATAGTATTGTTAATGTCCAGTTGACTGATGGTCAGGTCAAGAAATTGAAATCAAAGTCGGCTAAAGAATGTGGAACTACAATAACGCTGAAACCCACTCAAATGTCGGTGGTGCACATAAATTATCACTGACAGATCGTCAAATAAAACATTTCAATGATGCGCTAAAGAACAAACGAGGAGTTCAAATTGATTTTTCGAAAGCAGCAATCGCCAGTATGATAAAATCGGGTGGAATATTCCCGCTGTTAGCTGCTATTCCAGCATTGATTGCAGCGGCTGCCCCAGCGGTTGCGAAGGCGGCAGCGTTAGGAGCCGTTGGTACTGCTGCAGGAATGGCCCTGAAAAAAGCTACTGGGAAAGGCTATAAAAAAAAAGGAAAGGGTCTAAGACTACCAGGAACTCCACACAATTGGTACAAGGGCACGGGCCTAAGAATACCAGGAACGGCTTATTAGTGGAAAAATCCCTAGGATTTTCACCAATGTCCAATTTTGATTTAATTGATGCTGTAAAATCATTATCAATAAAAAAACTTTAGAGGAGTTTTCATGAGAGATCAATTACCGTCAAAACCAATGAAAAATGAAACGGGTATTATCAATCTCGATAACAGCAGCGGAAAAGGAACTCATTGGGTCGCATATGCAATTGATCCACGTGGAATTGTCTATTTTGATTCATATGGATTAGCTCCACCAAAAGAATTCATGCGATATGTATCCACAATAACAAAGTCATCTCCAATTTTTTATTCCACGCTACCAACACAACAGTTAAATGATCCACCGATATGCGGTCGTGAAGTATTAAATGTCCTTGCAGAGATATCTAAATTTCCAAGAAAACCACCACAAGTTGTTGTTAATGAATATACTAGCAGGCAATGGCAAAAACGATAGCGTTATGATTTAGAAAAACGTAGCATTTTCGTATAATGATTGATATTTGGGGACGACCTTTATCAGAATCAAAAAAAAAACAGAAACCGATAGCAAATTCGCTGTCGAAAGTGTAAAAAAAATAATCGAAGATGAAATCGCCGAGACATTAAATTTGTCAAGTGTAGATCCTGGGGAAATAGTTGTATTTCAAGATCGCCAGGGCAAATTGAAATCTAGTAATGTTTCATTGGATGATGTCTTAATACGAAGACGTGACGTCGTTGAAGATACAATAGCGTTATATTCAAATGATGGAAAACTCAAACCGGGTGTACTCGTTTCTACAATCACAGATGCATTAAAAATTTAAATGAAGAACTTGAAAAACATATAACAACATATACTTCCCTCGTAGAAATATTATCAATAAATTCTTTGGAACACCAGCGGTAACCTCTCCATCTCTCGCTGAAATTAAATCCAATTTTGATGAAATTAAATCCAGTATTAAAAATATTAATGATGCTGGATTTAGTATTATTAGAGATAGCATTAATAGTATTAAAAAATCTATCGAGGATATTACAAAATTTAAAACAGACAATCTTCCGCTACTTGAAAGAATAAAGATTCCTCATGAGAGAAATATCATAAATATGATATACACAGTTCTCTCTGGATCATTAGATTGGGAACCTAAAAAGAATACAGTAACCCTCACTGTGTCAAACAAGGGTATTTATCGATTAACAATAGTGTCACTGAATCAGTTTAATATATCATCATCGACTTCATATGGATACAACAACGTGATTTCAACGACTATTGACGTGGGTGAATACAAACGGTTTACAATAACAAGCACGATCCTAATTTAAATAAGACATCATTTGTATGGTACATGGAGTTTGTAGCTGATCTAAATTAGAATTTTTAACAATTAAAAACCACTTGAGGTTTTAAAATAATATGATTCCATCATCGCAATATCGCTATGATACCGTCAAAGACTTCTTAACAAAACTCAAAAACACTCATTGATGAATATGAAATAAAAATTAAAAAGTATCGCAGGAGAATTACCGCAATTGATGTTACAGTATACTCGGTATCTGGTATAATGGCCGGTGCTGGTATTATACTATCTTCAGTAACAATGGTAGCTCCGATTGCTGTCCCAATTGCTATTTCCGCGGTGACAACATTTGCTGGACTTGCAAATGCTATTACTAAAAAAATATCATCGTGTTCTCAAGAAAAAACTTAACGACTATATAGTAAAACATCAAGCAGTATCTAACGGTTACTCACAATTATCCTCGTTGATGTCATCATCGATTGATGATACGATAATTACCGAAGACGAATTCTCCGCGATGATACGTATTTATGATACTACGATTAAAAACGCTAGCGTTTTTTCATCTATTGCAAAATTAGACATTGTAAATAATAATAATAATAATGTCGCAAGAGATTCAACTACTTCAGCGGATAGCAGAAAATACCACTCCGCGGAAAACAAGTATGATATCAATATCGTCAACAAACCCTAAATTCAGTGTGAATTTTCCCTCGCCTGTTTCAGTAAAGGAAATCGCGTTGGCAAAATTACGAGTGTATCATAGTTGGCCTAATATCAGATCGGTTCCATTTGGCGGTCAGAGACCTAATAATTCTCTGGTGTTTGCATATAGGAATAAAAAAGATGACACTCCAGATTGGAACGTTGTTTCAATACCAACTGGGTCCTATCAAATTGAGCAAATTAATAATGAATTACAACGTAGAATAAAATCCATTACTAAAAAAGAATCAAAAATTGCGATAACAGTTCATGAACCAACACTGTCATCTACAATTGAAATAGGCTCTCCTGGGTATGTTGTAGATATTTATAACAGTTCAATAAGAACAGTATTAGGATGGCCCGAAGATCCACCTAGAAGTGCTGATAATTCCACGCCCGAGCCTGTAAAATCTGATTACGTCACTGATGAAATAGGACCTGAAAATCCATCAAAAGGATATAAAAAATTCGAGGATATAAACTTTACAAAAAAGATATCGACGTAAGAATCAATATGGTGAAGATGTGTGGAGAATTCCATTTTTTAATGATTATATCCCACAGGAAGGTGAAATTCTGGAAATACATGAAACAAGTCCAACATTTGTAGATATTAAAGATCACATCTTGATAGAATGAATAATGATTTTTTGTGGTTATTACCCTCGTTAAGATCCGGCTTTCTTACACAAGCTGAGTTTACGAGAGTAGTCCCCGCGGGTAATAAAATCATCGATGACATGGAAAAATTTAATTCGAGGATTACTAATCTCTTCACTGATGAACTTAGCCCGATTTCAAAACCTCGCTCACCACAATATTATAAAAAAAAATATAAATGAAAATTCAAATTATTAAATTACAGGATATAATGTTCCCGAGTTAAAGAAAAAACTCAGAACTGCCATCGACGAAGGATTTAATAAAATCTATCAATCATGGAAAGATAGCCAGCCGAAGCCTATTATCCTCACTCATAATAATTCTCCCGACGGCGACGGTAGACATATCGCACCGAACAATGTGATATTTCATCGGTGATCGCACTTAATTTAACGTGTGATGTAATCGAAGGAAGTTATCAAATTAATATGGAACAATCAAATCAAGCCCGACAGGGTTACATTCTTTATTCATTTGCACCAACAGCACCCCCCGGATTTTTAATTGTTGAAAATCCGACTAATCCAGTCTATATGCAATGTCAAAATGATTCACTAACCAGAATTAATTTTACACTCACCGATCAGTCAAATAATTTAATTGATCTACGTGGTGAAGTATTATCGATTAGTCTGTTTGTGAAAAGCTAACAAATAATTTGTATTAATCAGCAGCAGAGAGGGTGAAATGACAACATATTTGCGACCGTAGATGGCAGCAATTTGAGTGTGGTTATGACAATGTATTTGCGACAAAATCGCTAAAATGGGGTCTTTATTTTTTTTTTGGTTGAAATATGAGATTTCGTAGGAAGGTTCCATTGGCATTCTGAGGCTTTAATCGATTCTGTCGCAAAAATTTGTAGACGTAGATGGCAGCAATTTGAGTGTGGTTATGACAATGTATTCACGACAAAATCGCTAAGGCTCCATTTGTAAAATGGGACCTTTAATTTTTTTTTGGTTAAAATATGAGATTTCGTAGGAAGGCTCCATTGGCATTCTGAGGCTTTAATCGATTTTGTCGCAAAACAGGTTACATCCATTAAGCAACCTCTTATAACATGAACATCCTAACAAGAGACATTCCACAGTAAACAGGTCATATGCATTAGTAACCTTTATGACATGAACACCCTTACAAGAGACATTCCACAGTAAACAGGTCATATGCATTAGAAACCTTTATGACATGAACATCCTTACAAGAGACATTCCACAGTAAACAGGTCATATGCATTAGAAACCTTTATGACATGAACATCCTTACAAGAGACATTCCACAGTAAACAGGTCATATGCATTAGAAACCTTTATGACATGAACATCCTTACAAGAGACATTCCACAGTAAACAGGTCATATGCATTAGAAACCTTTATAACATGAACATCCTAACAGGAGACATTCCACAGTAAACAGGTCATATGCATTAGAAACCTTTATGACATGAACATCCTTACAAGAGACATTTCACAGTAAACAGGTCATATGCATTAGAAACCTTTATAACATGAACATCCTAACAGGAGACATTCCACAGTAAACAGGTCATATGCATTAGAAACCTTTATGACATGAACATCCTTACAAGAGACATTCCACAGTAAACAGGTCATATGCATTAGAAACCTTTATGACATGAACATCCTAACAAGAGACATTCCACAGTAATCAGGTCATATGCATTAGTAACCTTTATGACATGAACATCCTTACAAGAGACATTCCACAGTAAACAGGTCATATGCATTAGAAACCTTTATGACATGAACATCCTTACAAGAGACATTCCACAGTAAACAGGTCATATGCATTAGTAACCTTTATGACATGAACATCCTTACAAGAGACATTCCACAGTAAACAGGTCATATGCATTAGTAAAATTAATGACATGAACATCCTTACAAGAGACATTCCACAGTAAACAGGTCATATGCATTAGTAACCTTTTATAACATGAACATAATAACAGGAGACAATCCACAGTAAACAGGTTACATCCATTAAGCAACCTCTTATAAATTGAACATCCTTACAAGAGACAATCCACAGTAAACAGGTTACATCCAATAGCAACTTCTTACAGCATGAACATCTTAAATCACAACTGGCTTCCTTCATCCAAACAACTATTAAATGTAAAACAACTATAAAAATATGACCTATTTGGCCAGCCCTACAAAAATACATAGCTGAAACAATAAATAGCACCCCACATAGTAAACACTGGGCACTATACATCCCTGGCAAGGGTCACTGAATGTAAATGAGCTATATTTCCAGCCTGGGAAAAACAGCTCCTATATTACACTAGAATAGGGATGGTGTACAAACCCTACTTCAAAATTGAAAAAATGGAATTGTCTAAAAATAAAATACACCACTCCCTCGATAACTTGTGCACAACGGGGTCCAAAAACATCGACTGTGTTATAAACAAGGGCACAAGTTATTGAGGTACCTATAACAAACAACAAAACAAAGAGATAGAAGTAGAAGCAAAATGGGGGTGGTTGGATACTCAATTTATAATCATACTAAGATTAACTGAATAAATATCTCTTCATAGCGGTGTACTTTGTTTACTTTCTTCCTCACAGAGTAACATTAAATTCAGGAGAATTTACAGTATATTAAGGAGATCATCAAAACATTACTCCAAATGGTTTCTGTTTGCTAAACACATGCAAGACTTCCCACATTGTGTGCTACCTCACAAATGTTATGTTGAATTGGATAAATTCTAGTTTTAATGATTGATCAAATGTAGACTTTACTATACAAAAAATTGACACTCATTTAAAAAAACAATGTCAATCGATAAATGGGTAGATTTGATTGCAGTAGAGGTAAAAGGAAATTTTTTTAAAAAAGGGTTAACCATTACCAACATGAATTTAATGGGTCTACAAATTTAAAATAACATAAATTAGCACACAATACTTGCAGTTTGTGACAGGTATGACAAATATCACATCACAATTTGAAAACATCTGTTCGTTTTTTTTGGGTGTGTATTGCTTTTTTATTTCTCTGCCACCTCTGTGTATTGTTCACAAATGATTATCTCTGAGCTTATATGCATAATTATTTAAAGCTTCCTGATTCGCTGGGCGTATTTCTTCTAACAATGAATTTTGTTTAATTCTATGTCAGTGTTGGAACTTCAAAAGCTATCCATGGCTTGCTCTAAAACAAGATTCATTCTCTATACTTTTTTGTCATTTTTTTTGCTTGTGCATTAAGAATTGTTCCAGAGATGGGAAAAGACAAAATTATGCTAACCAGTGGGTTGAGCATTATTTGTTTTTCTGGGAATTCTGAGATTTTTGTACAGGACCTAAGCGCCATATTCTTACCCATTGCTCTGACTTTCTTGATCAGCTTGTTCAGTTCTGCTTCCACAGTTGCTTTGTCTCTCTGCATCATAAATGAGAAACAATTCTTCATTGCCTCTCGATGCATAGGCATATCCATACATTTACTGGCTGTTATAAGCTTCAGTGCATTGTTAATTCCTACAACTGCACGGAGCTCTTCAATGTCTGGAGGAAGAAAAATATATAGTAGATGCATCAACATAATTTATGCCAAATGATAAAGACCTGGAGTGGGCAAAATTTTGGCCACTCTATTTATCTTACACTTCATGTTTAATGTCATGCATCTGCTGTGAAATTTTTAATGTACATGGATGTACAGAAACTAAAACCGGTAAATGTACCAAAGTCACATTTCATCAGTATAACATTTTTCTGCATTTTAGCTACCATGTTATCCTTTTTTGCTTAAGGATTTAAAAATACATTAAATTTTGCATTAACTGCTTTCATCAATGTTTCATTTCATTTTCACTTGTGTGGAATTGGGAAAGCATTTGGCAAAGTCTGGTTTTCCATTTTGAATGTTAAGTGGAAAGAACTGCAGGTTTGGTATTGTCTTATAAATAGCGTGATTTATTGACAAATATAATATTCATAAAATGTCAAAAAACATTTAATTTTCAATAAATTAAAATTATATTAAATTATAATGTAGTGACTGAAGATTATGTTGCTAAATACAGACTTTAATTCTTACTTAAACTGCGATACTAATTAATACAAATTCTTAATTAAACTATGATATTAATTAGTAGGATGAGTTATAAACCACCAATACCCACGCTGCATATACATGGCCACTTCTTTGATGGTCCTGAAGCCACACAGTCCCTGAAATGGTGTAAGGGCAATGGCCATCTCGGGCTTATGGTTTCTATCTGGATATAAATCTGGCCTCTCCTTGTGAAGTTTTTCTGCAAGTATCTGAAGAATTATTGATAACTGATGAACTAGACAACTATGTATGTGTGTGTTGTGTATGTATGTGTGTGTTGTGTATGTATGTATGTATGTATGTATGTATGTATGTATGTATGTATGTATGTATGTATGTATGTATGTATGTATGTATGTATGTATGTATGTATGTATGTATGTATGTATGTATGTGTAGGGTCTAAAAGCATGTCAGCACAATCCTACTACATTTTTATAATGCTGAATAAAAGTCCATGTCTAAAAATAAAGATAAAATTTGCACAAAAAAACTTCAGGAAGGTAAAACATTTCAAAACATTTTAAATAAAAACATATTGTCCTGCAAACTAAGAAATGAAAACATAAAAAATGTTTCAATTCTTTGAATGGTATACAAAATACAAGATATTTCAATTCTTTGAATGGTATACAAAATAAAAGATGTTTCAATTCTTTGAATGGTATACCAAAAATAAAAATGTTTCAATTCTTTGAATGGTATTCAAAATAAAAGATGTTTCAATTCTTTGAATGGTATTCAAAATAAAAGATGTTTCAATTCTTTGAATGGTATACAAAATAAAAGATGTTTCAATTCTTTGAATGGTATTCAAAATAAAAGATGTTTCAATTCTTTGAATGGTATACAAAATAAAAGATGTTTCAATTCTTTGAATGGTATACAAAATATAAGATTTTTCAATTCTTTGAATGGTATACAAAATAAAAGATGTTTCAATTCTTTGAATGGTATACAAATTAAAGATGTTACCAGGTAACTCAAGTGGACTTAAGCTTATTCACTGGCTGACCTAAGGCAACAAATCTTGATCAAGATAGGATTACTTCTTCAGGACTGCATATATTATAAAAACAACTGTTTCAAGGTTCTATTTTTGCTATCTTCTTTAATTATCAATGGCACATCTATATCATTTGCCAAATAGTCAAACTCCAATGCCAGAATGCTGTCAAAATTGGTCAAATTCTTAAGGTGATTTTGAGACATAAAGTTGTGTTCTTCTTTATCTTTATTCAGAAATGGCAGACTTGAGATGGCAGTGATCCATAACGGACATCGCTTTAGATCACTCGGCCACTCTCACTAGGGGCCCCACAATTTATTTTTAAACTATCCATTAGCATCCATGAGTTTACTAATTAGATCCCATTGCTTGTCAACTCGATTAGTGTTTAAGATCTCATGATTCAATTCATCTACTTGGTAATTTAAAAACTGCTTCTAAGCTGTTTCTCTAGTTGGTTTGTTTGAGTTCCATAAACATAAATATTGAAGAGATATACATCGCACTGTGTTTCTGAAGTTCATTATTAAAGAGAAACCTCTTAACAATGTAATCACAAACAATTGTGTTATAGTCCATTACATCTTTATAGAATTGACAAAAAGCTACTTTCATACAGCTTACTTTCAGCCAGTTATTTTCTTGTTTCTGAAATGACTGTAAGTATATCATCTAACTTTTGTTTCTTAGTCATGATAATTGATATCAGTAAGATCCTTGGCTTTCTGAAATTTCTGTAGCCTTTACAAATCTGATCAGCAACTGATTTAATTAATAATTCAAGCATGTTTTCTCTCATAGGCTCCTCCTGTTGCATGATTAGTTGTACTATAATGGAATTACAAGGTTTAGAAATAAGCAACAAATCTTTGCCCTCAAGGACTGCAAAGCATAGCCTTTTCCTATCTGTAATTGATATTTTTTACTGTCTTTCCTGTCATTTCTAATCAATGGCGTCTGACACCTAGACAGAGCCTTTTTATCTGATTTCTGTGATATTGCTTTCTCTAAGGAACCTATCTTAGGTTTTATTTTCTCAGACTTTCCTGCTGAGGAAGACTTGAGGATAGTACTAGCCTGACTTCTACATTTATCACTGCTCAAAGCTTTACTGCTTTGAGCAATGTTGCAAGTGTTGCTTGCACTGTTGTTATTTCCTTCTTTATTACTAGATACATGTGGAACTTTATCATTGGAACTAGACACCTTCTCTGATATCCTACTTTTGGCTTTAGCTCTTTGCCTTTAACCGCTTGTTTCTTGGTTTCTTTACCAAAATATATTTGTAAGGTTTCCCACTGTTCCAACAGTATATATGTTCACCAGGAGAGAACCAGCTTGTTACACAATGCTCTTTCCCACAATGAGTCTGAAGATCATTTAGTTCCATTAATCTATTCACACTTTTATCCAAATAATTTATGTCCACTACTAAGTCATCAAAACTAATAGGCAGCATATCAGCCCGTTTTAGCTACTAAATGTATTAAATGGCATGAACATCCACTCAGACACACTGAGGGATTCACCAGTTAAATGTCCAAATACACCTTTGTTAAAACCTGTCATCACTGAAGCATTATCTGATTCGAAGGCAATACAGTTATTCCAAATTAACATTTCTCTTTTACAAATCATCATCCAATAATGTGAAAACATTTTCCCCAGTAGAGGCCCATTCACATGTTGGAACTGACAAAAGTGCTTCAGTTACAACCCCATCTGTGTTATCAAAATATCTAACAACAACTGGGTACAGCTTCTCAGAATCATTGCTACGATCAGTTGCTATATTGAAAAGTTGGGATCAAATATTGTTAACAATGCCTTCCTGTATTAATTTGCACTGCTGTAATACACTAGCTGTAGTTTTTGTTCTGTTACACTGGTAACTATTTGGTACTGACAATTTGGGATTATAATCAACCAAAATGTTTGTGAAATATGCTTCAGCCATAATGACCTTCAATTCAGTTTCTGGCACTACAGATCCAAATCCCATAGAGGCCAGCGACTTACAACTTGATTTCATTGCAACATATTCTGAATTCATCAACAGTCATCTTGCACACTGTGTGTGTGAAATGTTCAAGTCAACAGGATATATCGTGCAATAAATGTAATGGTCCACAACAGTGAGTGCTTTAGACCACTAGAGGCCCCAATGATGGATTGGCATCACTGGTACGTACAATCTCAAACCCGCAATGCCAGGATACTTTCTGTAATATTTTTAGTAACAGTGGCCATATCTTATAGCAGAAAAGCATTTTTGGAATACACAAGAAAAATGCTTTCCATCAAATATGGCTACATTCTGTTCAGTAGTTTAAAACTTTTCTAATACTTGATTACCTTTTTTGTTTGAACTTTAATGACCTCTATGGCAAGATGCTATCAGATTTGGTCCAATTATGTAGTGTTGTTGTTTTAGAAGCTATCATTTAACAGTTTTTCTATTTAAGTAATGGTGGTAATATTTAAAATGTTAACATTAAGTGAACAATTTTTTGGGACAGGCTAAACTTAACCACACAAAGCTTCAAACAATATTGCCCTAATGTATCTCAAGTAACTATATTGTGCAAAAAAAATGTGGAACTTCCAATTTTTAACCAATTTTAGTTAACCATCTTTCCATTTTAAAACTAAATAATTATTTGTATGAATGTGTAACCCTCTATACTTGATGCTATTTTCAAATTTGAATAAGTGCATTTTTTGAAAGTAATTTAAAGGTTTTTCTATAGTTAGCAATCATGCATTATTGTGTCGAAGGACATCACATGCTGATGCTGATATCATATGTATTTGAGGATGGCTTGTTAGTTTGTTCTTAAATAATGTGACAGTCCACTGTCTCAACATATCTCAATTCATATCATTTTCATACATTTTTTTTCTTCAGAATACAAAAATGTTATTTCTAAAATATTCATATTTTGTGGTATTGATCATTTAAAAAAAATGAAGGGATTGGACCCAAAAAAGATCTGTCACTTACAAATCTTGCCAACCCACCTGTACTAACAATATAATAACACTAATGCTATGCCAATTATCTATTAATTTGGCTGAAGCGAAATTTACTATATGGTAATTATATCATGGCTAGATAAGGGATGATTTCCAAAGCAGAAGAAATTTTAATGACATGTGATCAGATCAACCTCATGCTCTTTCCTTTCTCTGTGATGAAGATAACTGCTGGACAAATGAAAAAGCAAGAGTAAATCACCAATACAATTTTTACCTCACAAAAAATATCAAATAGTACCCAAACTCTTGCTTTGAAAAGCATAAGCTGTGGAATTTTGTGACAGTGATAGATTTAGGAAAATGGACTCATTAAAGATATTATTTTGTTTAATGATTATATCTATGACATGTAAAGGCAATTGTTCTTATGTTAATAAACAGCAGTAGATTATTATAATGACAAGCAGTCACATGTATCACTCAGTCTCATGTAATGAACAGAAGTAGATGTTATAATGACAAGCAGTGACAGGTATCACTCAGTCTCATGTAAAAAAAAGCAGTAGATATTAAAATGACAAGCAGTCACATATATCACTCAGTCTCATGTAATAAACAGCAGCAGATATTATAATGACAAGCAGTCACATGTATCACTCAGTCTCATGTAATAAACAGCAGTAGATATTAAAATGACAAGCAGTCACATATATCACTCAGTCTCATGTAATAAACAGCAGTAGATATTATAATGACAAGCAGTGACAGGTATCACTCAGTCTCATGTAATAAACAGCAGTAGATATTATAATGACAAGCAGTCACAGGTATCACTCAGTCTCATGTAATAAACAGCAGTAGATATTATAATGACAAGCAGTCACATGTATCACTCAGTCTCATGTAATAAATAGCAGTAGATTATTATAATGACAAGCAGTGACAGGTATCACTCAGTCTCATGTAATAAACAGCAGTAGATATTATAATGACAAGCAGTCACAGGTATCACTCAGTCTCATGTAATAAACAGCAGTAGATATTAAAATGACAAGCAGTGACAGGTATCACTCAGTCTCATGTAATAAACAGCAGTAGATATTATAATGACAAGCAGTGACAGGTATCACTCAGTCTCATGTAATAAACAGCAGTAGATATTATAATGACAAGCAGTGACAGGTATCACTCATTCTCATGTAATAAACAGCAGTAGATATTAAAATGACAAGCAGTCACATATATCACTCAGTCTCATGTAATAAACAGCAGCAGATATTATAATGACAAGCAGTCACATGTATCACTGTCTCATGTAATAAACAGCAGTAGATATTAAAATGACAAGCAGTCACATATATCACTCAGTCTCATGTAATAAACAGCAGTAGATATTATAATGACAAGCAGTGACAGGTATCACTCAGTCTCATGTAATAAACAGCAGTAGATATTATAATGACAAGCAGTCATAGGTATCACTCAGTCTCATGTAATAAACAGCAGTAGATATTATAATGACAAGCAGTCACAGGTATCACTCAGTCTCATGTAATAAACAGCAGTAGATATTATAATGACAAGCAGTCACATGTATCACTCAGTCTCATGTAATAAACAGCAGTAGATTATTATAATGACAAGCAGTGACAGGTATCACTCAGTCTCATGTAATAAACAGCAGTAGATATTATAATGACAAGCAGTCACAGGTATCACTCAGTCTCATGTAATAAACAGCAGTAGATTATTATAATGACAAGCAGTCACATGTATCACTCAGTCTCATGTAATAAACAGCAGTAGATATTATAATGACAAGCAGTCACAGGTATCACTCAGTCTCATGTAATAAACAGCAGTAGATTATTATAATGACAAGCAGTGACAGGTATCACTCAGTCTCATGTAATAAACAGCAGTAGATTATTATAATGACAAGCAGTCACATGTATCACTCAGTCTCATGTAATAAACAGCAGTAGATATTATAATGACAAGCAGTCACAGGTATCACTCATGTATCACTCACATATTATCTCATGCTGGCCAATAAAGATAACAAAGATGGGAGGATTAAAGAATAAAAGGTATATTCTCAATTAGGAAAACAATACTTTTTCAAAATGAGACGACAAAAGTAGTTTCTGCACAATTATAAACAGTGATTATTTTTTTATTTCTTGATTACAGTTTAATATTTTAATATGGATTACAGCTACTGTATGATTCTGAATTTAATATATTTTACTGGGTGCAGATGTTTCAGAAACTGATAATGGATATAATCTCGTCCTACATGTGCATGTATGCATATATGTGCAGGGTTTAAAGACACATCAGCACAATCCTAGCTTTGCAGTGCCAGACCAACCAGTTGATTTTTCTCCATAAGTTTGACCAGTTTTCAGTAAGGTGTAAAAAATTATCATAAACAGCTACTGTAAAGCTTGAAAACAAAATTAAAAGTGGTATTCAAAACATGCAGCGAAAATAAATATTATGTTCAACTGAAAAGTTTGTAAAGTACAAGCAGACGTTTACTTATCACTTTATTTATCACTAGTACAAACTCAGGTTCCAAACCCTATGCAGCTCAATGGCTTGTTGCTATCTCTCAACTTGATATAATTCTTATATTTTTCCATTTCACATGACAGCAATTTTTTCCCCCGCCACAAGTCATATTCAAATTTGCATGTGATGTCCAATAAATGTAATTGTGTCCCTTCCAGCCACAAGTCATATTCAAATTTGCATGTGATGTCCAATAAATGTAATTGTGTCCCTTCCAGCCACAAGTCATATTCAAATTTGCATGTGATGTCCAATAAATGTAATTGTGTCCCTTTCAGCCACAAGTCATATTCAAATTTGCATGTGATGTCCAATAAATGTTTTTGTTGTTGTTGTGCTTAATGCCATTTTTCAGCACACGATAGGCTATTCATGGCGGCCAGTATTAATGGTGGAGGAAGAAACCGGGAAATCACCGGAAAGAACCACTGACCCACGAGAAGCTACTGGCAAGCTTTCTCACATATCCACATTCGCCGAATCCTAGACTCGAAGACACATAGACAGAGGTGAGATGGCAGTGATCCGTAACGGACAGCGCTGTAGACCACTCAGGGCCCCCCAATAAATGTAATTGTGTCCCTTCCAGCTTTTATTCACAAGAATCTGACTATTCCTTTTTATTCTTTTATTATTAACACTTTTCATGAGGCTTATTTTCCATTTTGTCTTAAACATGCATCTCTTGCTGGACGCCATTTTTAACTAATTCTATAATCAACAGTTTAATCATGCAGACTCTTTGCATGAACAAAAAGGTGCAGTTTACAGCATCTGATGTGCTGCTGTAAAGTTAATCTGGTTCACTGACTAATTTCACTAAATCTTATGAAACTTGGATCCAAACCAAACAAAGAGTTTTTACTTTTATGCAATACATCCACATTTTAAGGGCAATTTTCATGAGATTTGTGGCAAAATCATAAGCGTTGGCTGGTCTGCAATATTCATATCAATAATTATGCACAAGATGTGGTATATTGGTCCATTATTTCCTACTAGATTCTGACCTAATAATAAATGAACGAAGCAACTTTTAATTCTTTGGGTGATAAACAGTTTAAATGATTTGAAGCTAAAAGATAAACATTAAATTTAAACAAAGAGACAAATAAAAATTGAGTTCTCTGCCTACCTTGTTAGGATGTGCCTGAATGGAGAGAGATGTCTTCACTGACAGTACTTTAAAAAGGTAGGGTAGAGATCCTTTGAAATATTCTTTGACTTTTGGTCCAAGCTTGTCTGGATGACTTTTGACCCATTCCTCTAATGTCATCTCTCTTCCCGCAATAACTGCCTTGGAGGGACCATTTGGATGGGTACCCATCCATAGCTGTTAGTAAATAAAAGACAGCTTCATAAAGTGAAAAAAAAAGAAAGCTTTTCTACACACTCAACAACATGTTTCATTGTGAAAATTAGGAACAAGCATTCTGAAACAAAAGACTAAGTATCATCCATACTTTCATTGCAAAGCAATTTCTTTAAGTTAAAAGCATATTATACATGAGATGGAGAAGATTGTAAATAAATTTGTGCATTCATGCATTTAAATCCAACTGAACCATGATAATGTACAGCATGCACTTTTGAAATTGGAAATATATAATTTTCTTTCTCACCAACGTAAATCCTGATTTTGTATTCAAAAAGCTCCTTCAAAATACTATTTGCCAAATCTCCTATTCTAAATGTTCTGTAATCAAAGTTGGCAAATCTAGCTTTTCCAGCTTGAGGGAGGACTGGAGTTTACACTGGAGAAGTACACGTATCTATCTACCAAATCATAACATGTCACATAGGTCTTGGAAATGCTTAAATATGTGTATTTGGATTCAGAAAATCACCCACACAGGAGTTCTCCGTACAAACAAGAAAGTTTTGTGGCATAATAAATATGAAAACTGAAGCAATGCTTTCATTTTAGTCTATTGCTGACTTCTTTGATCAAAGGTTACACACTTTCTTTGATGAAGGTGCATGTGTTATTGAAAGCGCTGCTAAAGGCTCCCTCTGAAGGATCAAGCAAAAAAACAGTTTGTTATTGCTGCAGCAACATCAAATAACTAGAATGTTGAGACAATTTTATAAAAAAAATTCATTAGTATATATACATATATATATATATATATTAGTGCCTTAGAGGTAATCAGTTTTCACTTAAGTTGCAGGAAAACTATTTTTTGTTTAGTTGTTTTAAATTGTCATCATGTGGTCGACTGTAGTCATTTCACGTTCTCACCCTCAGAGGTGGTCGATTATAGCTAGTCAGTTGCATGGCAATTCTGATTATGTTACAGAATACATTATCAAGGTGAGATATCTGCATAAGTGGATTATGATATAACAATTAACTGTTTGGGTGGTTTGTCAATATCAAATAAGGATTTGTTTATGTAACTCTAGACTCCAGTGCATTTTTATATCCAAGCTTGCAGCTTCCTGTCATGGTGCTTTTGAATTTCTCTAATCCAAACCCAAGACTGTATATACCGTTTTTATCAGCCAAATATATTGTCACCAAAAATATCGCCAGATGGTATATTTTGTAGCCAGTAAAGAAAACAAAATCACAACTTGCGACACTGGCGAAGCCCAGCACAATCTGTTATTGATTTCATTTCCAGTTGTTGCCATATAAATATTGCCTGCGAACTTGAAATCAAGAGACTTGGACAAAATGCTGTTTGCAAATTTAGACAAGTATTTTGGGGCTAAACAGAAAAATGAAGCTTTGAATGAAATTCAGAACTGTGCTAAAGTTGCTAGAACTTAAAGTTCGGATGCAACAGGATCCAAGTGTAAGAAAGTTTGTGATGCCTGGCTTAGTGGGGACTGAAACTTTTGCTGGTGGGACTCCTAATTTTTTACCAAATTAGGAGTCCTGGACTCCTAGTTTTAAAATTCCAGCAAGACCTTTGTATCACATGAAAATTGTTATATTTAACTGACAAACCTTTGAAACAGCCATGTTTATACAATATTATTTACAGCAAATTAAAAAAAGACATTAGAATGAAAGAGTATCTTTTGACCTATTATGAAGCACTAATCCATGTTTGTAACTGTTCTCTTAACAATAAAGAGGCAATTCATATAGTTAATTGCCATAAAGGCAATTAAAATATAAAGGCCATCAACGATTAACCATTATTTCATAGATTAAATAACTGAATGACAATAACTAAGGTGATTTGATTTTTGACAGTCCTTTCATCATACTGTGTGAGAGCCAATTAAGCTAATTTGCATAGGTAAAGTAGCACAACACCAATCAGTTTAAAGTTATGCAAATTGGAGATTGGTTTAAAAGAGACAAAACTTATCACATTGTTTTGCCTTGAATGAGAATGTTTAAGCCATTTTTATTAAAGATTATTGGTTAGTTCATGATCAGTGACAAAGTTTCTTTGAACCTGGATTACTCCATATGTAAAATGAAACATTATTTTGACAGTTGTAATGATAAAGGTAGGGCAATGTTATTTTGACAGTTGTAATAATAAAGGTAGGGGCAATGTTATTTTGACAGTTGTAATAATAAAGGTAGGGGCAATGTTATTTTGACAGTTGTAATAATAAATGTAGGGGCAGTGTTATTTGGACAGTTGTGATAATAAAGGTAGGGGCAATGTTATTTTGACAGTTGTAATGATAAAGGTAGGGCAATGCTATTTTGACAGTTGTAATAATAAAGGTAGGGGCAATGTTATTTTGACAGTTGTAATAATAAAGATAGGGGCAATGTTATTTTGACAGTTGTAATGATAAAGGTAGGGCAATGTTATTTTGACAGTTGTAATAATAAAGGTAGGGGCAATGTTATTTTGACAGTTGTAATAATAAAGGTAGGGGCAATGTTATTTTGACAGTTGTAATAATAAATGTAGGGGCAGTGTTATTTGGACAGTTGTGATAATAAAGGTAGGGGCAATGTTATTTTGACAGTTGTAATGATAAAGGTAGGGCAATGCTATTTTGACAGTTGTAATAATAAAGGTAGGGGCAATGTTATTTTGACAGTTGTAATAATAAAGATAGGGGCAATGTTATTTTGACAGTTGTAATGATAAAGGTAGGGCAATGTTATTTTGACAGTTGTAATAATAAAGGTAGGGGCAATGTAATTTTGACAGTTGTAATGATAAAGGTAGGGGCAATGTTATTTTGACAGTTGTAATGATAAAGGTAGGGGCAATGTTATTTTGACAGTTGTAATGATAAAGGTAGGGTAATGTTATTTTGACAGATTGACTCAAGACACAATTTTGAAATAAAGCTGTGATTAAGGGATGAGTCATCTGTGAAGCAAGCAAAAGCAAATTTCAAAACTTCTTGACTGACAGAGTTGACTTTAGGAATGTCATTGGCAAGTGGAAACATTTTATATTTAGCATATACTGCAAAGACCACATCAACATTAGTTATTCTGGGGTATGTAACTTCTGTTGACAGTAACACCACCCTGTGTCAGGGCAGATGCAGAAAGATAAGTTTTAATTCTGAGAAAAGTTCAATAAGATTTTAAGGAAAGTAAAAAACAAAAATAACATCCGGTTTCTAATTAGTGCAAAGAAGAACACTAATGACATCTGTATGACTTTCAAACCCTCCAATGAACTAGTGACTTCATTGCTTTATCATCCATGGCTACCCATGAGACTATTTCCTTGTTTATCATGCGCTCAAAAAAAAATATATAAATAAAAATGCATCATCAACAAAACGATGAGCAATACCCGATGCATATATGACAGTGCCCATCAATGAATTTGTAAGAGAAATTTTGACTGGCTTCTTCAGTGTGAAATGTCATGAGTCAGTCCCAGTGGCATGTTTGATCAGAAATCTTGCTGTGAAAACCCCATGTTGAAATGGCCATCCATTCTGAAGGAGTTGTAAAACCTTATGTTGATATGGCCATCCATTCTGAAGGAGTTGTAAAAATCCCATATTGATATGGCCATCCATTCTGAAGGAGTTGTAAAAACCCCATGATGATATGGCCATCCATTCTCAAGGAGTTGTAAAAACCCCATATTGATCTGGCCAATTATTCTGAAGGAGTTGTGAAAACCTCATGTTGATATGGCCATCCATTCTGAAGGAGTAGTGAAAACTCCATGTTCATATGGCCATCCATTCTGAAGGAGTTGTGAAAACCCCATGATGATATGGCCAACCATTCTGAAGGAGTTGTAAAAACCCCATGTTGATATGGCCATCCATTCTGAGTTAAGAAAACCCCATGCTGATATGGCCATCCATTCTGTAGGAGTTGTGAAAACCACATGTTGATATGGCCATCCATTTCGAGTTGTGAAAACCCCATGCTGATATGTCCATCCATTCTGAGTTGTGAAAACCCCATGTTGATATGGCCATCCATTCTGAGTTGTGAAAACCCCATGTTGATATGGCCATCCATTCTGAGTTGTGAAAATCCCATGCTGATATGTCCATCCATTCTGAGTTGTGAAAACCCCATGTTGATATGGCCATCCATTCTGAGTTGTGAAAACCCCATGTTGATATGGCCATCCATTCTAAAGGAGTTGTGAAAACCCCATGTTGATATGGCCATCCATTCTGAGTTGTGAAAATCTTATGTTGATATGGCCATCCATTCTGAGTTGTGAAAACCCCATGTTGATATGGCCATCCATTCTGTAGGAGTTGTGAAAATCCCATGTTGATATGGCCATCCATTCTGAAGGAGTTGTGAAAACCCCATGTTGATATGGCCATCCATTCTGAGTTGTGAAAACCCCATGTTGATATGGCCATCCATTCTGAGTTGTGAAAACCCCATGTTGATATGGCCATCCATTCTGAAGGAGTTGTGAAAACCCCATGTTGATATGGTCATCCATTCTGAGTTGTGAAAACCCCATGTTGATATGGCCATCCATTCTGTAGGAGTTGTGAAAACCCCATGTTGATATGGCCATCCATTTCGAGTTGTGAAAACCCCATGTTGATATGGCCATCCAATTCAAGTTGTGAAAACCCCATGTTGATATGGCCATCCATTCTGAGTTGTGAAAACCCCATGTTGATATGGCCATCCATTCTGAGTTGTGAAAACCCCATGTTGATATGGCCATCCATTTCGAGTTTTTGAAACCCCATGTTGATATGGCCATCCATTCTGTAGGAGTTGTGAAAACCCCATGTTGATATGACCATCCATTCTGAGTTGTGAAATACCCATGTTGATATGGCCATTTATTATGAGTTGTGAAAACCCCATGTTGATATGGCCATCAATTCTGAGTTGTGAAAACCCCATGTTGATATGGCCATCCATTCTGTAGGAGTTGTGAAAACCCCATGTTGATATGTCCATCCATTCTGAGTTGTGAAAACCCCATGTTGATATGGCCATCCATTCTGAAGGAGTTGTGAAAACCCCATGTTGATATGGCCATCCATTCTGTAGGAGTTGTGAAAACCCCATGTTGATATGGCCATCCATTCTGAGTTGTGAAAACCCCATGTTGATATGGCCATCCATTCTGAGTTGTGAAAACCCCATGTTGATATGGCCATCCATTCTTAAAAAATAGTGATAATATTTTCAAGATGGTTATTGTGCAGACATATTGGACACCTGCATGGCACCATTTTCATTTAGGTTCAAACAGACCTTGGTTTGAATTTATGACAACCCTCAAAGTAGTGTAACACAAGAAGAGATAACAATTCTGTGCTAACAGACTATTTATGGAGAGCAGACGATGGACAAAAAGCCATCCCATAAGCTGCTATCATCCGTAGAGCCAAAACAGATTATGATTCAGATCTTATTCTCATATCATAGATGCTTCTAAAACAGAAATTTGCATACATACCTATACTATAGATTCTTGTTCAGTATTTTAGCCTAGTTTTCAATTACACTCTCAATCTGGTGTTCATGTGATCTACTTTTCACACTGTCATGATAAAATCAAATATATATAAACAATAAATGCACAACCATATTTGGACCATCTTCTTGAAGTAACTATCTTTCCTGTTTTTCTCTTTCTCACCTCAACTATAAATTGAATTACTTCAAAAGAAAGTTACAATATGGTAGCTTTTTTATTGTTTATACATGTATTCTACTGATTATATTTAGACAATCTGAGAAAGAAAAATCTGAGAGAAGAAAAGGAATGTGTGAATATCAGATTGAGAGTATAACAAGGCTATGCCCTATTACATCATTACATATAAGAGGGTACATTCATACAAAATCATAGCCTTGTACTGATTCATTATGCTGATATTACATATAAGAGGGTACATTAATGAAAAATCATAGCCCTATTACATCATTACATAAAAGAGGGTACATTCATACAAAATCATAGCCTTGTACTGCATCATTAGGCTGACATACCTCAGAGTAGGGGGCATCTTCATTCACCTGGAACTTGGGGTCTGCCCACTTTGCCAGGTCTGCCACCTCACTGTTGCTTCCCACCTTACCCCAGGCATAATTCAGAACTGCACACTTCAGGGGAAAAACTGGAAGATGCATGTATTAGTGTTTTATGATAATTTTGCACAATAATGGCTACATGATGTCAACAAATGTTTAAGCTCCATAATCATAAAAATGAATTGAACAAAACTTTAGAAAAAAACTAGAAAAAAAAGGTGGCAGTACTAACAGTTCATATGAAACATTGGTGCATGTATTAGTATATGCATAATGACTGTACTGTGACTACAATGTTAAGAAAAGTCTGAAATGCATTATGAGATTTTGGTCTAAGGAAAATTCTTTTGAAAGTCGAGGTATAAAACTTAAGGTTGACACTGAGCCAGCCAGAGGTAACTATTTCTCAAGAGTGATATAAAGCAGACTTTGTGGGAACAAAAAAAATGTCATATGTGACACAATACAGAAACATAGTTGTTTTCAGACACATTGGGCTGATAATTACCCGTGGTTTGAATTCATGGACTTGCACTTATTGCAAGCAATATCCCAAAATGGCACTGGTTGGAAATTTATCCAGTGTATTTGTCGATGGAATTGGCAAATTCAGGATTTATTCTAAGCAAGTCTCATAAAATTTGAATCTCATAAAACCAGTGCAGTACAGTAAATGAATGACATTAGCCAGCATGCACAGAATAGCAGCCATTCCACTGTAAAAAGCCATTTAAAAACTAAATGAGAAAATAAAAACAACAAAATAAACTAGAGCTCTCTTAAACCAAGTCTAACACCCTAGCCCAATATCAGAAACCATTAACTTGGTGCTAATTGTGAGGAGAACATACTCATGACAATACTGTGTTCTATCAATGATCAGCATTGACAATATATAGGTGGTACATTATTTCTTCATTTTGTTATGGATTATAATGCACACATCAAATCCTGGCATGAGGTTAAAATTTTGTGACAACTGAAAATTAATGAAGATGGGAAAAGTAAATTTTAAGTGGTTGAAAAAATTGTATCAACCTTGAGTATAGATGCTAAAATTCTTTAAAAGATATACAAAATATAAGATCAAGGTAAAACATAAAATCTTTAAAATAGAAACTTGTTACATAGCATTCCTGCAAAAATCCAAGATGTTTTTCTGGTGAGTATGCATAAAAAACTTTAGTCTCACTGGAAGGAGGCAGGCTGACCCTTTGGAAGGCATGCATGAGTCAGGTATGCATGTCCCAAACATTACAAAATTCCCAAACCAAATAAGGAATTATTTAAAAAAAAGTTTCCAATACTCTGGAACTTTGCTCTGGAATAGTATTGCAGTTGAGATTAGAATGCCCACTCTATTTCCTTTTTCTAAGACCAGTATATACAGTGGTTTCAAAGATTCAGCAAAAATATGTAAATTCTTTTGAATGAGGGCCTCAAGGTAGATTAGTTTTTAGCTAATTGAGTTACCCTCTTTAAATAAAGTTATAATAATAATAATAATAATAATAATAATAATAATAATGTCCTATTTGACAGTTGCAGAACATCAATTTACTTGGTGATCTGTTCTGATGATGTTGTCATTAAAACAAACAGTACATCCAAAGAACCTGACACATTAGCTGGGTGACAAGTTCAAAGACTTTAATTAGCTGTTGAGTGGTAGGAGAATGTGATATTTACAATGACTGAATTTTGAGGAATAAAGACTCAGAGATATAATCATTGTAAGAGTACATCAACAACTTTAACTTTCATCAATGTCTTTGTTTCTGAGTGTAGCTGAATAAGTAGTACATGTGACCTGAAAATTTTGAGACATCAAGACTTAAGACAAGATGACATTGGCAAATTTGGATAAGTATTTTGTGGTAAAATGGCAAATTAACAAAGAATGAAATGAGGTTCAGAAGTGTTAAAGTTGCTAGAACTGATAGTTCTGATGGAATAGTAGCCAAGTGTAAGAGAGTGTGGGATCCTGGCTTAGAATAAGACCTATCCTTGCACTAACAAAATTCAGTCTCACTTTGAGGGACAAACAGAAGCTATGACAGTGGTATAAAGAATGTGGAAAATTAAATTTGGTGACAACCACTCATTCTTCTCATCTGGACATTTAGCCAATTAAGGTATGCCCAATATGCTTATGTTAGAGGGCTGTAACTTTTTCTGGTGGGACTCCTATTTTCACCAAAATATGAGTCCTGAATTCCTAGTTTTCAAATCCTGGCAAGACCCTCTGATGATGTGTATCATATATTCCCAAGACTGCAGTCTTCTATCCATAATTTTGCGGTCAGAAGATGCCAATTTACATAAACCACTGAAGATGATCATGCTTTACTTATAAAAAAAAGCTGAGAGCTATCTTCTTTGTTTCTGAGAAATGATATAATGTGTTGTCAAATTTAAGGTTCGGCAAGGTCGGGAGAGAACAAAATAAAATAACTTTATTTCTTGTGAGGTATCATGGCATTAAATTTTTTTATTCTTACGTGACAAAATAATGGCATTAATACCTAACTGGCTTGATATAGTATTGTGTAGTTGTTGTAGTTGCAATTTCGTTAATCACAGGTCATTTATATCTATGGTCCTACAATGTAAAATATATCACATATTTATGCTTTGGAACTGTCTTACTGCCTAAATAATGGCCTTATGTACAATGTTCCCATGCCAACTGGTAGGAGAATGGCAACCCATGTTGACTGTCTTCTACAAATCTAAATCTCATTGATCTTACCTTGCTGTCATGGAAACAAAATCTGACAATTGGATGCATTTCATGTTCTGTTGTAAAGGGAATAAAACAGGGAATGCCAAAATCAGATAGGTTGAAAATGTTTATTTAGCGAAATGAATAAAAATATACTAATAATTTAATTAAGTGTTTAAACAGCTTCAAGACATTTATGATCCTTTTAACCAATTTCATCATTCCTGACTTCCTTCATATTTCAACCAACTGAAATATATAGGCAACAGAAGATGTCCATTTGCTTATGTGAGAATTTGAATTTATTCAAAAAAGATATCAGAGTAAGTAATGGCTACCTAAATCAACATGACTGTACTGCCAAGTGAGCATGATATTCAATCGTTTCATTAGACACACTACACAAAGTTAGTTTTCGGGTCAGTAAGGTGTTGCACTAAAACATACATTATATGTGATATGTCTCACATTGTAGAACTTCCTCACAGTATCGGTTTTGGGGCCCTTAAGAACAAATCATTAATTCATAAACAATGTAAATTTTATTATAAGTTAATTTATGCTTTAAATAATCATTATACCTATACCAAAATTCAAATATTAAAACTAATCATGGTTGTTAATATTTGTTCAGTGAGTTTTTTTATGATTATCATGTTTTGCTTCCTTGTTTATAATGTCATCTGATTCAGAGTGGTTGATCACAGCACCATTTGTGACCATCACAGAGATGAGAAAAGAAATGTATCATCACAGGAAATGTTAACAATGGCGAATATAACAATAAATGATCTTAATATGAATCAATATTTTCTTCTCCTTACTATGTTCAAGCTATTTGGGCATAACAGCGATCCTACCATTCTGAAATCATGCAAACAGCATGTAATGCACACAAGTCAAGAGTTAAAAATGTTTAATACTGCTTTGTTTCTAAAATTAAGTAAATGTTAAAGTACCAAAATAAAAATATTTCTCATTTAAAAAAATATATTAATTTCAATATATCAGATTACCTTTTGTCTATTTCAATAAGAAAAAAAATGAAAAAAGTTATTAAATTCAACAGCAAAAATGGATAATTTTATCATTAATGGACCTCTAATGGGAAAACAAAATGTAAAGTGGCCCATACAAGTCACCTGATTTTATTTGTTAGACAGTCCACAACAAATATAAATCAGGCCACAATTAATAATTCCAGTTCAGTACCCAGGAATGTAATTCCAGTCTATTTTTAGAGCATTGAGCTTATGGTGTGGTTGTCTGTGTGTGTTTTGGTGAGAGTACAGTGAGTAATAAGGACATGGTGATGATCAGGAAGTGAAATCAGTGTTTCACTGCATGTGGGTTTGTTGACAGTCAAGTCTTTCAAAAAAATGCTGGTGAACCTTTGACAAGAACTTCACCATGAAGTCATCTTTCAAGGTATTTTAGATTAGCATATGATTTTACTGAATGGCACAGTGGAAAATTCAGTACTAAGAAACAAATGTAAAGCCTATATAGTCAAATTAATTGTGTTCTATGGCTAAACAAGTTGTATCAAGAGTTTCAATTCAGTGACATCATCAAACATACATAAGGTGTTTTGAATGATTATATTTTTTGCAATTTTATGGGTTTTTTTTTTTGGTTGTTGTTATGCATAATATTCATACAGACTGGATTTAGACAAGCTCATACATGCCAAGTCTCCCGATTTGTCCTGAGGTCTTTTGATTTTCTACCCCATCTTTTGATCTATCAATTTACCGATAAGATCTCCCGGAAAAAACTCATGCATTGGCTTTTCCAGCTAAAACAACATTCAATACACTTTTCATGACTACCATATTCCGTCAATCATGTTACTGGCCAAATTTCCTTACCTCTTTCTACTCCGTTACTCTTTGTAACAAAGAGTAATGGAGTAGAAAGAGGTTAGGGAACCAGACTATCAAGTTATTACAATCAGAATGTTTTCTGCCTTTGCCATCAATTTGAGAAATAAAACACTGATATAATTCATTCCCATTACTCAGTTGGAGCAATTGGAATATCATTGGCTTTTACTGTTGTACAGTAAGTAGTGCGATCCGCAAATCACCAAACATAAAAATTGATGCATATACCTACAACTACTTCCGAGGCTATTATTCATTATCATGTATCAATTGTGGCCATAATAATAATAACTCTGTTAATGATAATTACCTGATGCTTATTTTTAATCGGGCTTGTCAGCGATAATCACTTTTTATTTTTTAAACAGGAACAAAAACTTTCCACGTGGTCGCAAGTTAATATGGCCACAATTGGTATGTAGCGAGAATTGGTCTCTAACCAGAAGAGTTATTTTACCTATATAGTTATGGTACGATCTGCTCTTTCGCGCTTAAACTTATGAGAAAAATAGTCGTCATTATGCTAATCTCCCGGATTTGGACCCAATCTCCCTGATTTTGAACACAAATCTCCCAGATTAATTTCCAGAAAACTTGGCATGTATGCAAGCTCGAATAATTCTTTTGCTTTCAGCAAAGTGAGACATACCAATTAAGAAAATAGTAATCAGTTACATGTTATCACACGATATTAACGAAATAAAATGGCCACTCCGAAACACACGACGATAAGCAACTGCCGACGTCACAATGGTTCTATCTCAAAATTCACTAAAGTTTTATGGAAATTCCAGACCCTGATTCAGGCACAGTGCGATAATGCGTTTGAAAGTAGCACCCTAAAAAAATATTACACAGCCAACCCGGTCTTAACTGACGAAATTATAGTTATTTCTGCATTTGCAATACATTTAAAAACATAAGGAGAAACACCTCACTGGTAACCTGATTTAAAGCTAAAGGCAACTAATTACAATCTTTCAACGTGCATAGTTTTTGTCAATGTTTTCTGAAATGCACATACCGAGTACTTCGTCGGCCATTGTTAACATTAAGTAGATCTAGCCCAATCATTAGTTTCGAAAGAAATAGGAACATTGTGCAATCATATTTCAGATTTAAAATCAGTGTTCAGTTTTTAATAAAGACTGAATAGGTTTAAATAATATGAAAATGTACGTTTAATTTGAGCGAGTGCTATACGAAACTAAAATTAATATGCTATGAAAATTAAAAAAAAATTACAAAAAGAAAGAAGTTGCGGCAGCTAGTGCGCCTGCTGAAAGTACTTGGTGTATTCTTGAAATGTTTCGCCAATAAGCAAATACATCTTTGCATATTCATTTTAACTTTCGACAAAAATAACACTCTTACATTTTTATGTTGGTAGTATGACATACAGCATGAAATCGCAGAGTAATTTAGTGTTACATATTTTCGATTTTCGGAAAGAACTTTTCATGATCAATTTAGTGCCCCAAGTTAGCGTCAGCAATAAATTCACAAAATTGTGTTCGTAATAATGTGCTTTTACAAAGCTATCAATTTGATGTGGGGATCTTGACACCTTTTAAATTTCGTTTCAATTAGCACTAGCAGAGTTCGTTTTTTTTTTTTAAATAAAAGAAGTAACTTTTTAAAAAAAATAATGATATAAGAAAGTGCCTGTGTATACTACGACTGTGTACTGAATTTTACAAACATTATTGCATGGTTATACTCTGTAGAAAAACTATCTGCACAACAACCAGTGAATGCATTAGGGACTTGTCCAAACTACTCAAAATGATCTGAAATAAATTCATCATATTGGTGCTTGTTACAAAAATAGTGGATAGATGGATGGAAAGTTTGGATTCAAAATTGTGATTGCATTGTTATAAGTTTTGCAGTCACTAGAGACATGTTCACATTTCCTTACAGGATTCTCTAAGTGAATTCTCGTCAGAATTTAACTGAGTTGTTCTTAACAACCAAAATGTTAACATTGTCAGGGGTTACTATAAACACAGAAATATACTTAACAACTGAAATACACTTATAATTGCATGTTCTCAGTCAATATATCTGTGTACAAACAGGAATTATGATTTGTTTTTCTTTGAATAGTATGACAGAGCAAAATAAATATGATTGGAGTGATTATTTGCTTTTTCCTCGTTATTGCTTACTTTATGCAATGGCATCGCTAGGTCATACTTGATTAGACAGAAATGAGTAACTGAGAATCCTAGTAATACATACACATAATTAGGTGAATAGAATCAAAAGTACTCTCTGACATAATATTATATATGTTTTAACTTTAATGATACAATTTGTGAAAAATCAATAGCATATGATTAAATTGTTGTTTAAGGTTTCCCCAATTTTTGGCAATAATGCAACATACATATATACTTTTGTTAATATGAAAGTTGATTATAAAGATGTTCAAAAGGATTCGGAATTGATTAGTTTATTTAATCCCCTAAGACACGAAAATAAGTAAACTGGTTTTGAAGTTGAATGTTGGATTAATTATACCGAATGTTATATTCCCAAAAGACTATGATGTAGACATGGTAAAGTTTAATGAGAAAGGGCTTTTTGGGGGTGTTGACTTCTTTGCGAAAAATAAGTATGATAAATAATAAGTCGATAGTCTGTCATGAAGAATGTTTGTTTTTATTGATATATTTCAATAAATGCATCTGATGAAAATCATCTGCCTGATTGACCTTAAAAACACCACAGCATGTTGATGATCAAATGTCTACAGAAGTATTTTCATTGATCAGGTTTGGATCTTTTAGCAGTCTTTTCACAGCTCGTACATTAATCTTTCATTTCGTTTGTATTTGTTTTAATAATATTGAAAGGCAAAATAAAATTTGATTAAATTTATATGAATTATTTACTCTTTATGTGGTTGGATAGGCATGATAAATGTCGAATCAAACTGCATATGCAGAATGAAAGTGAAAAGTAGCAAAGTACCAACATTATCAATAAGAGTATTGGCAAAATATAATATTTAATTACCTACATAAGGTATCAGATTTCAATGAATAAATCTGAGCACACAGATGATTGAATTAATCCATTAGTATTCAAGATTCTCCTCTTCAAGTAATGTTAAAATAGACCTAACCAAAAACAATAACATATAGCATATTATGACGAAATCTCAGGTTCATGTTTAGATTTTATTCATTAATTGTCACAGTATGTACATTGATGTATTGTTTCCTTTTGTCCAGGTTTTTGTCTGCTAGTCCTTGGTGCAACAACAGTTGTCTAACCGTCCTTAGATGTTACATATTTTGTATTTTTCTCAATGTGGCATCTAAAGCGTTTGTATAAGTTTGTGCGTTGTTGCTGTCATTTTTATCCATATTGATTTTTATGACTGAAATTGATGGTGATTGTCTGTAAGTCGGATTTCTCCAGTGCAG
The DNA here is from genome assembly GCA_016746295.1 of Potamilus streckersoni. Taxonomy (NCBI): domain Eukaryota; kingdom Metazoa; phylum Mollusca; class Bivalvia; order Unionida; family Unionidae; genus Potamilus; species Potamilus streckersoni. The sequence continues at coordinate 207,650 of JAEAOA010001349.1, forward strand.
ACTAAAGTATTCTTGAGGTTTCTGAATTGTCCAGTTACTACTAATTCATGTGTCAGTTGTACAAATTCCATGAGTGTTTTTGTCTTCCAGTCAACTGTCTGTAAGAATGTGTTCATAGACTCACAATTATTATTTTCAACATGTGGTCCTGATCAATATTTAATGGTTTATTGACTTTTAGTTTGATATTAGTCTTTAGTTTGTCCTGAAAGTAATTAAGAAATATTTCTGAAATTCCAGCACAAAGATTTTCCAATGTTTCACATTTGTCGTCAAAGCAAAGACTGTCATGAGTGTCAACTAGTCCAAAAATTTCTTTCAAGATATTGTTGCAGTCAATCACAGTAACTTCGTCATCTGTGAAAACATGCTTAACATTCTTTTGTAAATGGCATGTGCACAAAACATGTGCTTCCGGTATAATGGCCGTAATGGCATTGACTAGAGCCTTCATCATCACTTCCAATTACAAGGCTCTTAAGTTTGGAATCCATAAGTTTTACTTTCAAATGACTGTAAGTTTCAAAATCGCTATAATCATGAATGAAGGCTTCAAGAATGGTCCAAGAAATATTGGTGGTTCTCCTGTTCTGACTTGCTTTACCATAAGTTGTTTGTAACATGTAACCATCACATGCATTTTGCAAAGCATAAAAGTTTTGTCAGTGACAAGAACAGTCTGCCCGGAGCAACAGTGGTTCTTAATGTCCATTATTTGTTTGTCTGTGTACAAAATTACACAAAAGGTGGTTTTATCACTGGACCTGATAACTTATTGTACATACGGGTTATTTTCAGTTACCAAATTTTCAAGATGTCTGATTTTGTCTGCAATATTGTTGGAGTGTCCTGAAGCTTTTGTGTCCTTTGACTTTTAATATTCTTTTTGTCATAAATTTGTTGAAGTCTTTTCAGTTGGAACAGTTCATCCATCATATGTTGAAGACAGTTTATTTAACATTTGATTCAGTTTCATTTTTTAAGTAATTTCTGCAATGTCATTGAAAACAGAGGCGTCCGCAAATATTCTGTTGCTTGTTGCGAGTTTTCATGCTGTGTTAAACCAGGAAATGTCCCTACCTATTCAACCAGTGGCAAATTTTTTGAAAGACCCCCTCTTAGTCATGTGACCTCTTTTTTACATACTGTTTTTTTTTTTCCAAATGAGTATAGTACCTGGTGAATCATGACAATTTGATCTTTAGCTGGTTTTAGATCCAAAGGTCTATATTCAGTTTTCTGTTTGACTTGTCTTTTTAAAGAATACTTCCAATTTTTTAAAAAGAAATTATGGTCAAATTCCTGTTGTCAGAGAACAAATAGTAGGATTTAGGGGATGCACCAGCAGATTTATCCCATACACCCCAGTCATCCGAAAAAGAACATTTGCTGTTATGTGACCTCTTTTTAAGTTTTTTTGCATTATTTACAATGAAATATACTTTTTCTTTCAAACCACATGGAATGCATTCTATGCTCTAGTCTAATTTTAACAACAATTCCAATGCTTTTCCAATGTCAAGAAAATTACCCAGGTCTAATTTGCCTTCTACTGTTTGTTTGTTTGTATGCGTCATTTCCATCTTTTACATTGTTTTGTATGTCAGTTAAATCGTTAATTATATTAGTGACTCACTACTAACATGTGTTGCCATCATAATTAAAATAAAAACAATCCACTGTGTCGTTTACTGAGTCATCTAATGAGTTATCTACATTTATAGTGACCATATGCTCATTGCTTTGATAAAACAGAGGCACAAATTCTTTCTTCTTTCTGGGACAGACATTTGTGTCCACATTATGCATGCTGTGGTAGGTGCAGATTTGTTCACTGCCCTTCCAACCACCTTGTGATTTAAAGGTTCTGATGTAAATGTAGCTTGTAATTAATAAAAACAAATAGGCTTTGAGATGCTGGCACTTAGTGCATAATTATGTGCCATTTTAGAGTAAGAACCATCCTCAATAGCATCTGACACAAGCTTTGAGTATTCACTAACAACAATGCAGTTATCACTGATCAAATCAATAAAACTGTTTGACTTTGCATCATAATAAATAGGAAACAGAATCAGTTCCATTGCATTGTGTAGTTGCAGAACTGTGTGAAAGTTTTCTGAACCAGTGAGTGCTCTTAAAGCTGCTCTGTATCAACCATCACCTGACATTGGTACAAGATCCATTAAAATTGCTGGATAATACATTTTTAAAATTTTCAAAGTAACTGCATCTTTCTCACAATTGTTAGACATGTGCCCTGATTCTGGAATACAAATTCAGTAGGTGATGAGAAGTTTACTTTCAGACTTTGCAACATTGGTCAGGGCCTTTTTCCCTTTGAATGGAAAGTGTTCTGCAGTCTAGAAATATATTTTTACAGTTTTGTTTAAATAAAAACACAGGCATGTTCTTAATATCAATGTCATTATTTAGCTTCCAAAAAAACCAGATTCTGTTGTGATTTCTTCAAATGAGCAAATAAAGAAAAATGGAAGTGATGGGTAAACTTCTTCAATGTACACAGTCTGATTATATTTATAGATATTGTGCAGGACGTCACTGTTATCAACAAATACTTATGGTTGGTGTAACATCTCAGCATTTTAATGAATTTACCAAGAAATGTAGATTAAAGCATAAAGTACGCCTTTACGGCAAGAATGAACAGATATATTTACCCATGATTTACATGCATTAATTGTAAGAATCTATGTCAATTACAAATGGAATTTTTCATAGATAGCATGAGCTGAAGTATTTTAAATGCATAGGTCAATGAATTTAAAAGAACACACAAATGATAATGACAGAATATATAGATGGATAAAAAAGATCGATACATTTGTCACAGGTATACAATAATTAAAATCAAGGAACATAAATTTGATCAAAATAATTAATAGTAACATAATAATGACAAGAATATGTCATTCATCAATATATTAAATTATTTATATGGTATGACTACAATGTAATAAGTGAGACAATTATGAAAAATTACAAATATTTGCAATATGTTACAAAATGTTACAAAATAATACATAAATAATGCAAATATTTACAAGCTTATTTAAAATTATATACTGACCGAATATTGTGACTTTGATGTTCGGTTTCAATTGATACTGATATTTCATGAATTAAATGATTTTGTTATACATGATATTTAATACACTTTTATTTATATAAAATATTTCCCAGCAAATCCCTTTAACAAATGAAAATAGGAATTTTACATGTCAACATGCTGTTATCATGGTTTAAATCAATATTTTGATTTTTAACAAATGTAACAATAATTAGAAAGTATGAAAGGATTTGGACTTTGATGTCTGTAATAGAAGGAAATTACATTCATTTGTCTAAATTAGCTTGACATAAAAAGTGCTTAGCACTGGATAAGGAATCATTATCAACATCTGGCATATATAAGGTAATCCTTATTGAGCTGATAGCAGTTCTTTTATCTAATGACTTCATCCATTGTAAAGTCCCGGATTAATAAAATTAATTAATTCTCACAAGATAGGTTATTATAATTGTTCTATTGTAAACTCACAATTAATCATTTAAAAGTAGGTAACATATGGAAAGTTGTGAATACTGTAATTAGCATACAGTTAATTGAGATACAGAGTTGAGTTGTGACAATGTCTGAACACTGAATTCAATAAGAATCTCTTCAACTAAAAAATTACGAAAATTGCAGCATATACAATACCTAGCTTTGAAAGAAATCAAGAAAATAAAGATTTTACAAGCACTTTTTTTGGCATACAAAACCAAAATCAAATTTGTATTGCAGTTTTGATGCAAATGGAGATTACCATTGATATTACTTGGTTTAAAAAAACATTTTGAGTAAATAAATTTGTTGGTACATTTTTGCAGTTAAAATTTGGATTTTGGTTAAGTTTCGTTCTGGTTCTGGTTGAGGTAGGAGATATTTGGTTAGGCTAACATGTAATGTAATTTTATCCATATAGTTTAGCTTGTGTGAATAAATAAGCATAAATAATTATTTCAAGACAAATCTTTGTAATTTGTCCAAAATTTCACAAGATTTTATACCTTTTCACCTATATTGTGTAACTTTTCTAAAAGTATGCAACATTTTGTTACTTTGTACAAATGTTCGTAATTGTGTTGCACTCTAATCATACCATTTATCTATCAATTGAGAGAACATAGAGTTGTATTACCTTTGTAATTCTTTTCCAGCATCATACACATCCCCATTGAAAAAAACACTTCGTACAAAGAAACTCTAAATAATCGCAATCTCTGTGCACCCATTGCCTGCAATGTTTGCATTGCAGTGTCCATTTTAATTCACTGGAACAAAAAGGACACATGGATATGGATCCATGGATATGGACACATGGATATGGATCCATGGATATGGACACATGGATATGGATCCATCCTTGCTGCGTATGTCTGTGTATGTGATAATTATCAAAACATTTACTGCTCAGTTATGAAATATGTGCATAATAAAAGTCGGGGGTGATTTCCTTGGGAGCACAATTAGAGAATAATGATAACGTTGAACAAAAGGGTGCCGTTTCTTTAATGTGCATGACATTGTTTTAGTTTGAGCAAGAAGTTACCTCTATTCCAGAATGACCAGACTTAACATACCAGAACACTCAACCATTAATCAAGTACAATTGTTTGATGAGTTCTATAACGAGGAAAAAAAAGTAAATAATTTGAGTCTAAATCACTTTAATCATTTTATTTTGCTCTGTAATACTATTCAAACAATAACAGATCATAATTTCTTTGTTTTACAACAAAATATACACCGATTACATGTAAATATAAGTGTATTTCAGTTTTTCAGCATATTTTGGTGCTCATAGTCACAGCATTGTCAGTACTGTATCAGATGCTGTCTGACCATGAGATGTACTTGTCGTCATAGAAAATATAAATCACATTTTAGACTGACCATTTCATTGGGAAAGTTGGAGGAGAGGACATAATATTTTTAAGATTTTAATGGGGGTAATATATCAGTAATAAATACCTCTGTGCTGTACAGTGTTAATGCTTTACCAGTACAAATCAACTCTATAAACATGAGCTAGTGCTTATGATTGCCTTTCAGTCAAAAATGGCCAAAGTCATCCAGAAAAGAAAGGGTCAGTGAATTGTATTTTAATGAGATTATGATAACGAATATTAAAGAGAACTAAGCTAAATATTCAGTTCAGCATTTTAAAGATGTGTCACACAGTTGGTACTCCAGTTTTAATGGAGATCATACACTCGAGAATGACTTATGTTGCCAGAGGTCTCAGAAATGCTTAATTACACATTTGGATGCAATATTTTAAATTGGGTTGCAAAATATCATCTACAAAGTAGTCCTTTGTATAAATGCAATAACTGGGCAGCAAATTCAAGGCTGCTGAGTGAGAAAATGCGTTGATCAGTTGATCATTGTAGCTGGGATGATATTTACAATGACAGAATGCTGTAAGCTGAAAGACTCCCAGTTGTACATGGTGTCATTATAAGAGTACATCAAAAGAACATGACACAATAGCTTGGCAGCAAGATCAAAGACTTCAACTAGCTGCTGAGTGTGGTTGGAAAATGTGCTGGTATTTATAAGGTCAATATAAGAGGTTATCGAGTAAGCAACTAACTTTCATTATTGTTCCTAGTGAATAGTGTAGCCAAATAAGTAGTGCATATGATGTGAAAATTAAGAAATATTGAGACTTTGGCAAAATGCTATTTACGAATTTGAATAAGTATTTTGTGGTTAAATGGTAAAATGATAAAGATTGTATTGAGATTCAGAAGAGTGGTAAAGTTGCTTGAGTTGATAGTTTGGTTGGAACTATAGCCAAGTGTAAGAAAGTCTGTCATGTCTGTCTTAGTGTTAGGAATAAAGCCTAATTGACAAACAAGAGCTCCGTGACAGTGGTGTTAAGACATTTAAGGTACCACTTAAGGTATGCCGAATATGCTTATGAGAGAGGACTGCAACTAATGCTTGTGGGACTCCCAATTTTTACCAAAATAATAGTCCTGGACTCCTAGCTTTAAAGTCCTAGTGAGACATCTGTGTTGTTTGCAGTATATGCACAGAATTAATGCTCCCCACTGCTGCTGTGTTTCACCAAGTAAAACTCGGGCAACAAGATATCTGAAATTTCTTTTGGCTTGGTTTTGCTTGCTTTGCTGATACCTTATTGCATCTGAATCACAAATGAACATTTTCCAACAACTTGTATTTTATATATGGAGTATTATCCAGCTATTCACAGACTTGCCAATAAGTTTTAGTCCATAAACATTTTCATTCAAGGTAAGATGTGTTATAACTTTTGTTCTTCAGCATGCACTAATGATTTACCTATGACTTAAAATGAATTGGGTTGTTTCAGATTGTGAACTTTACCAAAGCTGCCTTCAAAAGGTTTGACTCATCAACATAGATACTGTCAGCCAGTTAAATAAACTTGTGAAATGGCACCTGGACTGTTGATCATTTATACATGTACATGTTACAACCATATATTGAAGTTGTGTTTCGTTTATGGGGATTGTGTTTGAAGATTACTGAAAATTGTTTTTCAAAACATGACTCATAGGGTTTGGGAGTAAAAATCATGGTTTTAGCTTGATATATAGGTATGTTAGTAGTAAAAATTAAATTTTTATGGCATATAAGACTAAATATAATGATTTTTTTCCCAGTTAAAATTTACAAATGTGGAAGCTTAACATCCATCATTATTTAGTTAGAATTGGTAGCAGTGTATTTATCAATGTCTAGAGAATGCAGGATTACAAAAGAAATTAAAAATCCATATTTGTAACAGGGCATTCAGCTTTGAGAACCTATTTGCCTAGTAGATTTTCTGGTTTTCCAGTAGATTACTTTATTTAACTCAATAATGAAACTATTTCACAACCTTTGTCAGATCCATCCATCCACCCACCCACCCACCCACCCACCCACCCACCCATCCATCCATCCATCCATCCATTCATTCATTCATTCATTCATTCATTCATTCATTCATTCATTCATTCATTCATTCATAACTAAGCCAGAAATCATACTTTCTTACACTTGGCTATGGTCGCATCCGAACTATCAGTTATAGCAACTTTAGCAATTTTGAATCTCATTGAAATCTTTATCATTTTTCCATTTAACTATAAAACACTTGTATAAATTTGCAAACAGTATTTAGTCCAAGTCTCTTGATATCGAGTTTGCAGGCAATATTTATACAGCAACAACCAGAAATGAAACCAATAACAGTGATTGCGTTGGGCTTTGCCAATGTCGCAAATTGCAATTATGTTTTACATATTGGTGACAAAATATACTTTCTGGCCATATTTTTGTCTGCAACATTTTGGCTGATAAAAACAGTATACAGTATACAGTCTTGACTTTGAAGTGGAGAAATTCAATGGCACCATGACAGGAAGTCACAAACATGGATTTAAAAATGCACTGGATTCAGTTGTTACATAAACAAATCCTTATTTCTTATTGACCAAGAATATTGTGTTATCTGTCACAGTGGTTATATACACCAATGTATTTTATTTGCAGTAAAACTTTGTTATCCAGTGCCTGATTAACCACCCTAACCACCCTAATTGTTAGGTAATAATCCTTATGCTGATATCTGGCCTTGATACTTGCATGCTGTAATATAATCAAACTAGCCATGCAGCCCACTAGCTACAATCAGCTATCTCTGATGGCAAAAAGTGAAATGACTACATTTGACCACACAACACCAATTTTAAAAAAACCCATAAAAACCAGAAAAAAATAGTTACCTCTGAAGCACCAATATATACTAAAGAATTTTTTAAAAAAATTGTGACAATGTTCTACAATTCATTTGATGTTGCTGCAAATGGGTGCTTGTTTTGTTCTTTAAAGAGAACCTTTATCGGCGCCTACATCAAAGCAAACCAGCGACCTTTGATCAAAGAAGTCAGCAACAAACTAAAATAAAAGCATTGCTTTAGTTTTCATAGTGATTAGAACAAATTTATTTTGCTGCAAAAGTTTCCTTCTTGCAACAAAAACATGCATACAGAGGACTACTGTGAGTTTTTTTCTGCATTTAAATCACAAATTTGCATCCAAATACACGTAATTAAGCATTTCCAAGATCACTGTATGTCACAGTATGTGTATGTGTAAATATATGTATGTATGTATGTATGTATGTATGTATGTATGTATGTATGTATGTATGTATGTATGTATGTATGTATGTATGTATGTATGTATGTATGTATGTATGTATGTATGTGTATATATATATATATATATATATATATATATATATATATATATATATATATATATATATATATATATATATATATATATATATATATAATCTGCATAGATGCTTGTAACTCAGTCTTGCTAATGGAATTTATCTGACAAGTTGACACAATCATTGAATCTCATTGACATCAGCAGATAATAGATAATCCAATCAATGTCCTTTTCTTGACAGTGTTGTGTTTTCTATTAGATTCTGTTTGACAAGTTAAAGAGGAACATATCACTACCATGGTTTGGTATGTTCACAAAAGACATATTTGTAAGGCAGTGAGACTGTTCTTTAGGATTTGTGGTCCCAGGAAGAAAGTATCCTCCACATAAACAAATGCCAACCAAATAAGAAGTTGTGTGATGGTCTCTCCTTGTGGTAGCATTCCTCAGGCAACAAGGAAGTTACATACTCCCTCTTTTTGCAGGGAGGTTTGGAATTTTCTTTGCTGAGCAGTCTGCAATGCCATATGAGATCATCACATTATATGCAAGAAAAATAGCACAGTCTGTCTAGGAGAGGTGTGTTCAGAAAATGGTCTCTGCACCAGTCCAATGCAGAGCCCCAATTCAGACTGAGTGGAACTTTTGGTAGACTTGTTTCTAATCAGACTAAACAGGCTCCCATTGTAATTCTCCCAATCCCAGATCTGAGGACATGCTTAGTGGCTGCATTCAGTCATATTGTCTGTTGGCTTGTGCCTTTCCACCATCAGAATGATTTTGTGAGTCCCTACACAAGTCAGGACCTTCATGCATAGCTTATTATATTTTCCCTTATGACCCCAATGATCATGACCTAATGATCTTCTTGACCAATGTCCACCCTAGGAGGGACCTACTGTCACAGCACATGGGTTTCATGTGCACAACAGCCAACATCCCACATCTTTTCTTCCATTACACTTGGATCATCTGAAGCCATATATCCACCAAATTGCATTGCTCAAACCAAGAAACAGTCCAATGTCTATAACACTAAATAGAAAATCATTGCAATTGGTTCAGTAAGAAAAGTATTATTCTTAGCTGTCTCTCTCTAGGTGCAGTGGTAAACTTCTTTTGCTATATGTTTCTACTACTAAGAGCTTTAGGGCAGCTGTACCCAATAAGCTCAAGATCATATAGGTCCCACCATTGGTTCAGGCCCTCAAATTATTCCAGCCGTTTCAAGTTTTTTGACCTGTATATGCTAGTTTGTTACTAAGTGGAGCCCATATGGAATCTCATCTCTCATGTTATGGTCTTGGTCAAAACACCTTATAACACTCTCTCTCTCTCTCTCTCCCTCCCTCCCTCCCTCCCTCCCTCCCTCCCTCCATTTTTTGTAGAGCCCAATTGTTGATGAAAAAAAGTGTCCCAAGACATTGCCACCATAAGTGTGATCATATAATTTTATTTTTGTTTTTTGAGTCTATTTGCACTGGCAACATCTGAAAGGCAGTAGCGACAGGTATGGCATTACTGCTATTTAAATTTTGTGGGTTGATGTGGTAAAACTAGTTTTTATAATGTAAACTTACCATATTTTCCCGCATATATCCTGCGGGCTATGCCAGATTTTACAAACCCAGCAGGGGTGTGCAGGTTATATAAGGGTGCAGGCTATATCACAAATTTTTTACACGTGCAGTAATAATATTTCAATATATTGTTTGAAAAACATGAGTAATAACATATCTTGACAATAAAATTTGAAACTAATAATATCATAATTAATGGTTGGTTTAAATTTTACGGCGCACCAGCACACAGAGACCATTTAGCGCCATACAAAAGGTTATATCCTTCATTATATACAAATGGTAGAAAGGTTCTGTATCAGCCAGTGATATGAAACCAAATAGCTAAAGGTAAAACAATAGTAATTGTAACAGTGATAAAAAGTAAAGTTTCCCATTCAACAGGGATTGCAAATAATGTATGACAATGAAAACATATGAAAGGTAATTAAAATCTAGTGACCGTATATATATATATATATATATATATATATATAGCACATAAAAATGTTTAAGATGATAACATAAAAGTTATAATTTATGATATGTTTACTTCCTTAAGGAAGTCTAGAAGATAAGAGATACTAAATGTATCAAAGAGCTCCCTCATGTATTGCACATTGTAATATTGATCACGTGTAGATTGGAGGTTGAAACACTCCAGCATAAAGTGCTTAACTGTGAATGGTTCATTGCAAGATATGCATTCTGGTGGGTCTTCTCTTTTTAGTATGTAGGAGTGGGTTAAATAAGTATGGCCAATTCAAATTCTAGTAATGACTACCTCGTCCCTCGGCTCTGTAGGAAGGAGTTCATTCTCCTAGAATTGGCTTGATAGTATGAAGTTTATTATTCACGGCATCCTTCCATGATGCCTTCCATTTCTGACGTAAACAGTCTTTGATGGAACATTTAAAATCAGTATATGGTGTTTTAAAATCAGATGGTTCTAATGATAGGGCCATTTTAGCAGCGCTGTCTGCTTTATCGTTAACTTTAATTCAAACATGGCTGGGTAACCAACAGTATACTATATTATGCAAGATACTCAACTCAGTATGCTTAACAAATTAATTATCTGGTTCATCTTCATCACTGGCGGCATCACTGAAACCCTCAAAATCCTCATTTTCATTGTTGTCCAGAATGTCAAGAGCATTGTGAAGGCGCAACTCATTGACATGTTGATCCTCTTCATCTTCATCAGTATCATCGGAATTTGCTGGAGCTTCAACAGGAGGAGGGATCAATCCAGCTTTGATGAATCCATTTCGCACTGTTTCTGGTTTTATTTACTTCCAAGCTGTCACAATCCACATGCATTCTTCTACATATGTTGCCCTGCATTGTCTGCCTGCTGGGGTTAACAAATATTCCCCCTTCCCAATCCAATTTTCCCATTCTGTGCGCATGTAAGTTTTGAAGGGATGGTTGACAGCAATATCCAGTGGCTGCAGCTTGTACATTAGACCTCTAGGGATTATGGCAATATGCACACCATAAGAGTTTATAACTGCTTGAACTTGTTTCTTTGTGTGCTGCCATCAAATTAAAAATCAACAGAGATCTCGGGGAGAAAAATCCACCAGACATGGCTCGATAACATTTATCGATCCAGATTTTCCTTACATCACAGTTCATCCATCCTATATTGTTGCAATGGACAACAATGCCTGAAGGTAGTTTCTCATGAGACATTGTCACCCGCTTGAAAATCACCATAGGTTTAACTTTCTCTCCATTTGCAGCACAAGTCTGTATAACTGTGAAAGAGGTTCGCTCATGCACAGTTGTTGCCACTTTAATGGTTTTAACGCTGACTTCTTCTTGTTGCCAGAATGTCGAAACACATCGGTACTTCATCCATGTTAATAATGGCAGAATGGGGAAGGTCAAGCTTCTGAATTTCACTGGTGACAAATTCATGAAAATCATCCATCTTCTTCTCCCAATTTTTGGGGTAGACGTTGGCCGACAGTCGTTCGTGTTTTGATTGACAATTGGTTCCTCTTCATAAATTTATATACCCAATGCACTTGTCCTTTAAAATCATCAATGTGCTTCTCTGCTGCCATGTGTTTGGCCTTCAGGTTGATGGCAACTATAGAGATTGGTTGGTTGTTTTCCCGATGGGCCACAATCTACTGCTTCAGGTCAGCTTCAAGGTGAGGCCATTTTGCTTTAGGTCCACAACGAGCATGTTTTCGTGGATTCATCTTTTCCAACAATCCTTTTTCTTTTCTCCAACCTCAGATTACACTCTCATCAATATAAAATTGTCTGCCTGTTTCTCTATTGCCATGCACTTCAGCATATGCAATGGCAGTTAGCTTGAAGTCGGCTGTGTAAGAATTTTGTTTCAGCATTTTTTTAAATTAACAGAGAAAGAAATGATTTAAACTTGAATCTACACTTCACAAATGTTGTTTTATCTTATCTGCTGCAGGGCCAATAGTGGATGGGTTGAGTACCTGGTATCTAGATTCTAGAAACAATAAACGACAGATGTAAAGGTGGCTTCATTGATCTGCTAGGTCAAGTCTTCAGCGAGGGGGATTAGGGTATACAGTACATAGACCAATAAATGCCCGATGGCTTTAAAATTAAAATATTTTGGTGGCCAGCCTTAATATAGTGCGGATTATACAAAGGTGCGGGTTATGGCAACAATTTTTTACACAAAACCTCAAAACCCGTGGGCTATATGAGGGTGCAGATTGTCTGTGTCTGCGGGATATATGCAGAAAAATACAGTAATTGATAATTATGCAAGTTTCCATCTGATGTGTCACAATTATCATTGTAGTCTTGGTCCAAGTAAAAGAGGTTGGAAAATGATTGCAGTTCTTGACCATGTACACTCACCAAAGTTTTTGCATTGCTTATACTTTGGTATGAAAAAAATCTAGACTTTTGAGTTCAAAAGGCCAAAGGTCAAGGTTACAGTTAATAAAGGAATAACTATTTTATTTGCATACTTATTTCAATTCTAGATCACATACCTTAGCAACAGTTTGTAAAGGGCTTGCATTTAAGGTACAGAACACCTATAGGTGGGCCCAAAAAGTTAAACATTCACTCAACAAGACTTTGTAAAAAATGGAATTTTGCTAAATAGCTTTTGTACTAGAGCAAGTTCTTTGCCATACTTTTGTGGATGACGTACTTGCACTCTGTGTTCAGTGAACAACAAAATTAACTGTTTATATTTTTAGGCTTGTGTGAAACCTAATACTCAAATTATTGTCATAAATTACTAAATTGACTCTTTTCCTGATTTGTAGGTTCTCTGATGCCATCACGATTATAGAGTGAGAATATGATGAATCAAGGTATGGGTTTTGTTTTAATTTTGAATTTTTTTTGCTGTGTTCTGTAATTTTTTGTATATGTTATTTTGAGTGTATGAAAATTATTTGTAAACATACTAGTTTTAAAGTTAAGGTACCAACATTTCAGATTTTTAATAAGATAAAAGATCTACTTATGAAAAAGTAGGTGATAAATATAGTTGTGAAAATTTGGGGATAAAATATGATTATTTCAGTGTAGTGATGGCATATGACAAACAACACATTCATTCCCAAGTTGATGAGACATGTAAGTCTTCACACTGGCTCCATGTAGACAAGATCAAAGTAACAGAGAAACTTTGGGTAAAAGCCCATTGCAATTTTTGTAAGACACTTAAATCACAATAGAATAAAACTCGTCATAAACCAAAAGAACTTATAGGGTAGACTGTTGTTTGTCATCCATTGTCCGTCATCCTATGTCTGATATCATTGGCATAAGCTATCACTACTACTCCTAAAATATCTGAAGCATTACCATGAACTTTTACACACATTCATTACAAGGTCTAGTTGCTCAGATATCCAACAATGTAATTGGTCTTAAATAGAAAACAATGCCTATCCATTAACCAATATGGCTGCCACAGTTTCATGGAAATTATTACAGTTTCATGAAAATTATTGATGGACATTAGACTATCAGTTCTTAGAGGGACTCATGTTTGTGTGAGTATTTAGGTATTTATTTATGCTGAGGAAATGGGGGCTAAGTACATTAACCAAGGACACTCCTAGCCAACTAATCTAGGTAGGTTTCACGTCTCACCCCATCAATTACAAGCGTGATACTCTGCCAACTGAACTAAACTATGGCTCTCCACTGGTAGTCCTAATTTCATGTGGGTATCTAATGTAAGGAATAAATATGAATTCATGGTTTTGTGTCCTTTGCCATATTTGTTTGTCCAGTTGGATATCATTCTCCCTTGTAAATCATGGTTTAATTTTGCATCCTATCAGAAATTCAGTTTCCTTCTTTTTTTCCCCCTCATCAAATATTACAGTATTATAACCCATGCTTATCATAAACATTTGTCCTTGCATGAAATAATATTTCTGTTTAATAACTTTTTAAAAGCATATTAGACTGAAAACTGTATTTGTTATAGGATCTATATATCAGCAGTTCTTCATATATAGAATGATAGATATCGTATGAAACCATAGAACATACAAGATCTAACAAGTATTTCTCTTCCTTGTCCTGGGACAGCTGTTAGCTTTTAAATTCAAGATCAGCAGATTTAATATGAATCTTTTAAAGTCATCTTAGGTATTCTTGAGATATTTCATTGTGTGTTTTCATATTGTAATATACCTCTTTTATGGTTCACAGGAGGCATTGTCATATTGTAGTATACCTCTTTTATGGTTCACAGGAGTTCTTGTCATTTTGTAGTATACCTCATTTATGGTTCACAGGAGTTCTTGTCATTTTGTAGTATACCTCTTTTATGGTTCACAGGAGTTCTTGTCATTTTGTAGTATACCTCTTTTATGGTTCACAGGAGGCATTGGTTTCTTGGATCCAGCACACAATAACCAACCTCTACAGTTCAACTTGAACAAAGGAAAGCCCCCCATGCCACTTGACTTGGACAGGATGGATATGAAGAGCAACAGATCAGGTTAGATACATCAGTATCTTACTATAAAGACCCTCTTTTTACCACATCCTCTTTCCATAGATACATCAGTCCCTTACCATAAAGACCCACATTATACCACCACGCCTCTTACATAACACATCAGTCTCTTACCATAAAGACCCTCATTATTCCACAGGCTCCCTAACATAGATACATCAGTCTCTTGCCATAAAGACCCTCATTATTCCACAGGCCCCATAAACATAGATAGATCAGTCTCTTACCATAATGACCCTCCTTATTCCACAGGCCCCCTAACATAGATACATCAGTCTCTTACCATAAAAACCCTCATTATTCCACAGGCCCTCTTACATAGATACATCAATCTCTTACCATAGAAACCCTCACTATTCCACAGGCCCTCTAACATAGATACATCAGTCTCTTACCATAAAGACCCTCATTATTCCACAGGCCCCCTAACATAGATACATCAGTCTCTTACCATAGAGACCCTCATTATTCCACAGACCCCCTTACATAGATACATCAATCTCTTACCATAAAGACCCTCATTATTCCAGAGGCCCCCTTATATAGATACATCAGTCTCTTACCATAAAGACCCTTATTATCCCACAGCCCCCCTTACATAGATACATCAGTCACTTACCATAAAGACCCTCATTATTCCACAGACCACCTTACATAGACACATCAGTCTCTTACCATAAAGACCCTCATTATTCCATATCCCCCTTACATAGATACATGTCTCTTACCATAAAGACCCTCATTATTCCATATTCCCCCTTAGATACATCAGTCTCTTACCATAAAGTCCCTCATTATTCCACAGTCTCTCTTACATAGATACATCAGTCTCTTACCATAGAGACCCTCATTATTCCACAGGCCACCTAACATAGATACATCAGTCTGTTACTATAGAGACCCTAATTATTCCAGAGGCCCCCTAACATAGATACATCAGTCTCTTACCATAAAGACCCTCATTATTCTACAGGCCCTCTTACATAGATACATCAGTCCCTTACCATAAAGACCCCCATTATACCACCACCCCTCTTACATAGAAACATCAGTCTCTTACCATAAAGACCCTCATTATTCCACAGGCTCCCTTACATAGATAAATCAGTCTCTTACCATAAAGACCCTCATTATTCCACATGCTCCCTTACATAGATACATCAGTCTCTTACCAAAGAGACCCTCATTATTTCACAGGCCCCCTTACATAGATACATCAGTCTCTTCCATAAAGACCCCCATTATTCCACAGGCCTCCTTACATAGATACCAGTCTCTTACCATAAAGACCCTCATGATTCCACAAGCTCTCTTACATAGATACATCAGTCTCTTACCATAGAGACCCTCATTATTCCACAGCCCCCTTACATAGATAAATCAGTCTCTTACCATAGAGACCCTCATTATTCCACAGGCCCCCTTACATAGATACATCAGTCTCTTACCATAGAGACCCTCATTATTCCACAGGCCCCCTAGCATAGATACATCAGTCTCTTACCATAGAGACCCTCATTATTCCACAGGCTCCCTAACATAGATACATCAGACTCTTACCATAGAGACCCTCATTATTCCACAGATTCCCTTACATAGATACATCAGTCTCTTACTATAAAGACCTTCATTATTCCACAGACCCCCTTACATAGATATATCAGTCTCTTACCATAAAGACTTTCATTATTCCACAGGCCCCCTTACATAGATACATCAGTCTCTTACCATAGTGACCCTCGTTATTCCACAGGCGCCCTTACATAGATACATCAGTCTCTTACCATATAGACCCTCATTATTCCACATGCCCTCTTAGATACATCAGTCTCTTACCATAAAGACCCTCATTATCCCACAGGCTTCATTACATAGATACATCAGTCTCTTAAAATGAAGACCCTCATTATACCATATCCCCCTTACATAGATACATAAGTCTCTTACCATAGAGACCCTCATCATTCCACAGGCCCCTTACATAGATACATCAGTCTCTTACCATAAAGTCCCTTTTTAGCACAAAAAAGTTGTACCAGTGGATCACTGGAAGACACAACTTTTTTCTTAAAATATAATCAAAGTTGCTAGTATTATATATCACCAAATTGAAGAAATATGCATGTCTTGATCATTACAGAGGGACAGACTTACATAAAATGTTCCCTTGATAGCTAAACCGAAGTGCAAAACTGAATTTGATTGATCCATAAAAAGCAGAAAAATATCCATTTATATTGGTTTTATTATTCTGTAAAACAGTCACATCAATGGGAATTAAATTTTATCAGATGTCAGAATTCTGATAACTCCATTTATTCATATTCTGTATGTGTATTCTCACAGAATGAATAACATGAACCCAAAGGTGGATAGGATGAAATCTTGTGTGATGGCAAAAATTTTAAATTAGAAAACCAGCTATCATCTTTACATTCCTGGATCACTCTGGTGGCCTAGTGGTTAGTGTCCACCTTGGATGTGGGAGGTTGCAAATTTGAACCCTGGTCAAGTCACACCAAAGACATATAAAGATGGTACTAACAGCTGCCTTGCTAGGTACTCAGTATTTAGAGGTTAGTGTTAGGATTGGTCGGCCTGGTGTCAGGATAATGGGACTAGGTGGAACATCATGCTACATGTCTGCATTATGATGCTCCAGTGCTAGACATAAATATAAACTGCCACACTGCAGATCTCATAGTGATGTGACTGAAAAATTGTTCAAGTAATGTTAAAAATCCAAATCACACACATACATACCCATATGATCTTGATCAGTCTGTTTGATGTGTGTCTTTACGTTAATTTGATTAGTATCAATAGATAGTACTTCACATGTACCAGTATGTGTCAATTGTACTACACCATGTATTTCATTTGTTTATCATGTTAATATTCCACAATTCTGATTACAAAGGTTTCTGAAATATTATTTGAGATGTCTGATTTTAATGCAGCAGTGAGTTCCAGTTTTTTGTATTTGGAAATAAAATTTGTACTTTTACATGTATGTTCTAGTATTTGGAATTTTGTACAATGTGCTGTCTTCCTTTAGGATGTTTGTTTCTGTCAGGATGGGTTTTCCTGCACTTTAGAGTTTTTTGCAGTGCACTAAGTCTTCATTTGGGATATTTTATTTTACCTTGTGCAGTGTGCTACATATTCATTTGGGATATTTTGTTTCTAAATCTCATGGTGGGGTTTTCTGCTGATTTTTATGCACTGCACTAAGTCCTCGTTTAATTTTTTCTGCTGATTTTTGAGAATTATGCTAAGTGTTTGATATATTTGTTTTACCTTGTGCAGTTTACTGTGTCTTCCTTTGACATATTTAGATGACCTTCTAAGTTCTTCTAGAATCTAAGAAAGACAGATTTTCTTTCCTGTGTTATTTGAGAGGTATTCGATGTTAGCTGTATTCCAAAATTGGAATTATGCCATGTTTTTGGGTACTCCTATAAAACTCTTTCTGAAGGTAGTTCTTAAGTCAATCATTGTATTCTTGATCATATATGATGTAACAATACTGTGGAACATGTTCATTTATTACATTGGCAACTATTTTCTGTAGCAGCCAGAAAAGACTGAATGATAAAAATTCACTCTCAGGGGCTAAAGCTTCTCCCTGATTCTGAAAATGTCTGCTTCTGGCAAAACCGAATGTGATCTCTATCATAATACATTACTTAAAGTTTTTTAATTAAACATTTTTCAGGTGACCTGCCTGGTGTAATGGGCACAGGTGATGAACATAACATGATGATGCATGGAGGCTCTTCAAATGGGCCCAGTGGGTTTTTTGGGGGTCCCATGGGTGGACAAGGGTTACAGGGGCCAGGAATGGGGTTCCCAAACCCTATGATGGGACCAGGACCTGATATGATGAACCAGATGATGATGTTTCAGCAGGTAAGTTAGCATTTTATGCAATCCATATTATTTCAGTTTTCTTCCACACATATACAGAAATTTAATGTTTCTACTTATTCATTCAAATTTTCACTTTTACATATCAATAAAATTAGTATTTTCCCTACTTTGGAATGTCTCATGCCCAGTCCAATTTGATCCTCACCCATATCCCAGTTTTTTTAGTACCTCTTTCCTCTTTGCACCCCCACATTTTTCCTTCAGCTTTCTTGTAATGCTTTTTACCCATTTGCCTTTCTGACTGTGCCTCTGGGCCCATATTCTTTCACAATTTGGATCTCTTTGTGTAACTGGATCCTCAGTTTTGTCTCCTGTTCAGCATTCTGGTCACTTTTTTCAGTGAGCTGTTTTTTTTATCTGTGTTGATATTGTATGGGCAGCCAATTACTAGATTGATTCCCAGACAACAAATACACCTTGTACTCTTTACTTAAGAGTGGCAGTGTATCAGTCCATTCAAATCTCAGCCAGTCAGTACACACAGTACATTACTCCATACATGTGATCAAAAGATTATTTCAGTGATCTCACACTTTCTCAGATTGTGGGGTTTGTACCTCCTAGGCAGCTAAAATGGAAGCATTGCAAAAATATTGGGGCTGACATTGCGAAATAAAATAGTGTCATGGTACAGCAAAGTGATATGGAAATGAATAAATAGCAAACAAATAATAACTTCACAGCTAGTTTACATTTAGTACTTGGAAAAAGCAGTGCTAATGTCCAGTTAAAGTTCTGTTTTCCTAATTTTCAATAAAACAGACTTAAATTAACATATATACTGACAGACAAATGCCTTGAAAAATGACCCCCCTCCTTATTTAGATTAATAGCAAATATGAAAGATTAAAAATAGTTTTTCAAATGTTTAATTTGAGCTTCCTTTAGAATCAACAAGGACAAAAATATAAAATTGCAAAATGTTTTTAGTTAGAATAACATTTTTAACATGTTTGGTGACACTAAATAGGTCCATGAGATATGCAACTAATAAAGGAAAATATTTAATTATACTTAAATCATTTAAATTCTCATTTCAAAATTAATCAAAAAACATCTTAATTTGGTTCACCATCTTCTATATGAATCTGCTTAAAAATTGCATGAAAATCAACTTTTTGTTCAATTATGGCTTGATTTAAGTTTTAAGTTATTAAGTTTTTCTCTATGGCATAAACTAATGAATAACAATGAGGTTGACAAAAGTTATCTCCCCTGAAATTAAGTTGTGGGTTTTTTTTTTTTTTTTTTTACTGTCGTTCATGTCAAATTTCATTGTTATTAAAGTGCTCTCATTTCTGCCCTATATTGAAGACATTATTTTTGTATCAACATAGACAATTGAAACAGCAGACAAAGCAGCCAAAGCTACACAGCAGTTAGACGATTCCATATACTGAATTTATATATTGTATAAATCAGCTTGTTCCTTATACTTGGCAAAACATATGGAACGAAAACTTCACGAACTTAACATCAAACCAGCCTTTGAAGAGTGGCATCCCTCAGAACAGATTGAAGGAGAGATGAGGTGGTATTTTACTGATTATGCATTGGACAAGTATGCAACTCGTCTATACCTCCTGAAGGTTGAAACTTGACTGAAATGGATGCCCTGCTAATGTCCACTAACAGCAGAAGTGCATCAATTTCCATCATGTGAGACAGAAGCATTTTGATTTTGATGACTTTTTAGTGAAATTGCAGGGTTTTTTTAAAAAAATTAATATCTCAGGATATTAAAAATATTACCATTTTGAAACTTTGTATATATAATATACACAAAATTAAACATTTTTAAATTTGAATATATTTAGCTCTTGTTTTACTTATGTTTATATTAATTTGAAAAGGTTTATGTTCATTTTTATGTGTGACCCTGAGTGGTTGAGTGGTCTAAAGTGTTTACCATTATGGATCACTGCAGTGTCATCTCTGCATTGGTTCAAGTCTTGGGCTTGGCCAATGTTGGTACTTGAGAAAGCTTGCCAGTAACTTCTTGTGGGTTGGTGGTTCTTTCCAAGGTTTTGCCAGGTTCTTCCTTGACCATTTATAGTGGCCACCATATATAGTCTGTCTTGTGTGGAAAAATGGCATTTAAACCTACATAAACAACAACAACAACATTTTTGTGCAATTATTTTTTTTCTCCATTTTTTAAACTTAACCATTAGTTGGCATTATATATCTACCTTTCTGGTGAGGTGCTCTTAAAAACAACAATGCATTTATTTGTATATTACTATATGTGACTATATCAATGTATAAACCTGAACATTTATAATTTGATTATTTGAAATTAATGTTTTTTGAAAGATCAAAGATCTCCAATCACAATGCTGTCGTCTATTCAAGTTGGTGCAACCTGGCAACACACTTAGATTATAGAGTTAATCCTAGTATGTCATCTTTGAATGAAGCCATTGACTTTTGTCTCTGAGTAAATGGTCCTGTTTCTGTATGAGATAATTGTTTCTTTTTGTTTCATTAATTGTTAGATATGCAATGCACATGTATCGACCTTTCATATTTTCCCACAGCCCAGTCAAAACTGTCTTATGTTGATATTACAACTGAGCACTAAAAATTTTAACACCTAGAACCTTAATGACAATGGATGAACCCCCAATTAAAAAGATACAAATTTTAAGGCTGGAGAAAATAATTAAATGTAACAGAAAGAATTGAAAAAGAGCAGACTACTCGCAAAAAAGTGGTTTAAACATTGGTAAAACAAATTTAGGTTGTTATTAAGAAAAAGAAGCAATTCAGAAATGATTTCATACCCTAAATTATGTGATCTTCAAATGTAAATGTGATTTTATGTTTAATGACAGAAGTCTATCTTTATTGCTATATAATTTTGTTTTTAGATCTATGCAAACAATATTTTAGCAAAAAATATTAATAATGAACAGAATATATGTACAGTGATTTTGGTTATTTTTCATGAAATTGTTCTGAAACTGGACCTTAGAAATTGGTCTTTTTGTACAAGCCTGGTATGAGAGACCACCTTTCTTGAGAGGCCGCTTTTTGTTGGCAGAAGGGGTGGTCTCTCTTAACAAGTTATTTACTGTAGTGCAAGAGTAATGAATCATGTATAGGTAAGACCTGGAAACCTAATAATTTCTTATGTATCTGTTTGTTATATTGCCTAGTACCTAATAATTTCTTATTTATCTGTTTCTTATATTGCCTAGTACCTAATAATTTCTTATGTATCTGTTTGTTATATTGCCTAGTACCTAATAATTTCTTATTTATCTGTTTCTTATATTGTCTAGTGCCTAATAATTTCTTTTGTATGTTTCTTATATTGCCTAGTACCTAATAATTTCTTATGTATCTGTTTTTTATATTGCCTAGTACCTAATAATTTCTTATGTATCTGTTATATTGCCTAGTACCTAAAAATTTCTTATGTATCTGTTTCTTATATTGCCTAGTACCTAATAATGTCTTATGTATCTGTTTGTTATATTGCCTAGTACGTGGATTTTATTTAATCATGACATTTCTTGAAAAATATCTCTTGTCCATCATCAGAACAAATTGAGAGTTTTACGAGGAAATGAAGATTTCATACTACTTGCCGTGATTTGTTACCAGCATATACTATCTACTGACCTGTCAATCAATCACACCATTGTTAAACTTTGCATTCATTTGCTTTTCATGTTCAAGTGTCTTCTGTTTAGTAATGGAATGTGAATGTACATGAACTTTGTTATCTTACGAAAGTTACTATGTCAAACTGATATTTGAAGCCCCTTTGTTGTCTTTTCATGCACCCACTATATGCAGTGAAATAATCTGGATTTGGTCATGTCCTTCCAGCTGTTTGTCCCATATAGCTTGTTCACATATTTGCTTAAAAATGACTCAATACAGAGAAATAAATTTTGACATATTTGTTCAGTTATGTAAATGACCTGGTTATATTTTTAGGCCAATACAGCAATTTCTAAACAAAAATTTGTTGCACATATTTGAACTATTTTTGATGGAATGATAACCTTCTAATCATATTTTAACAACAAATATGTGAGGCAGAGAAATGAAATTTAGTACACATGATTGTATACATATGAGAATGACCTAACTGGATTTGAATGTCATTCTAGTGTTATATGTGTATCTTTTGAGTGTTATGAACACAGATGTAAGTTTTGTTCACTGTAGTTCTTTTAGATCATTCACGAGAAATAAATAACATCTTATAAATGGATAAAACTGAATCAGTAACTGGCATCATTTAGTTTCTGTTAATATTTTATGCATTGTTTCAGTTTGGTGGT
This sequence comes from Potamilus streckersoni, assembly GCA_016746295.1. NCBI lineage: Eukaryota > Metazoa > Mollusca > Bivalvia > Unionida > Unionidae > Potamilus > Potamilus streckersoni. Next base: position 230,732 of record JAEAOA010001349.1, read on the forward strand.
TGGGGTCCATTGGGCCCTATAGGACCAAGTGGACCTTTGGCTCCTCCCCAGGAAATGCTAGTGAAAGAGATCATTACTTTGAAAAGCTGTGTACTCTACCCACCTCCACCAAGTATGTGCTTTATTTCTTAACCTTACTTTAATATAATTTTGTCAGATTTGTAATTCTAGCTAGCCATTAACTTTTTCATGTACAAAAGAAACATGGTCATGTGACATGAGCATTCATTTATATTTTTCCCTGAATAGCACAGTAACATAGACTGGGTCTTCAGTGTGTACCCTAGGGAAACACTAGTCTTGGCACAATAACATAGACTGGGTCTTCAGTGTTTACCCTAGGGAAACACTAGACTTGGCACAGTAACATAGACAGGGTCTTCAGTGTTGACCCTAGGGAAACACTAGTCTTGGCACAGTAACATAGACTGTGTCATGGCAGGTAATTTTAATACCTATGTCTTGCAGAACAAAGTATGTTTGATGGCAACTCGACACAGTAGTGATTATATTGTGCCAATCTTACAGAAACAAGCAGCAATTTTGAAATTGTTTGTGGCCTGTGTTAATACAGCATTTTTGACAACCATTCTGGTTGCCCAGCACAAATCATTATTTGTGAATCTTTATAGTATCCCCATAAAAAAATTATTACAGTATCTAAGTTATTTAACTATGGTAAAACCTGTCTTTAGAGATAACACCATCTGCAGAGAAAATAAGCTTTAAAGGCAGGTGGTCTGTACATAGAGGTTATGACAGACATAATTGATCCTCAAATTTACACTTGGATAATTGATCCTTCAAGTCGGGTTCTGTGTATGTATGTTTTGTTTTTGTTGGTCTTAACTGCACCTTTCACATATTATTGACTATATATTGGTTAAGAAAATGCGTGCCAAGTACCTTTTCCAAAAACATTCTGAGGTAGGCAACCCAGCCTAGCCTAGACACATATCAAACCTATAATTCCTGGATTTAAAAACCAATACTTTACCAGTTAAGCTACTTTAGCTTCCCTTTTCTTTCAGTGCTAAATATCATATGGCTTTCTGAATACAGAATTACTAACTTTATTTCATGTAATGCCCACAGGGTCTATGTTGTTTGTTTTATGGATTGAACCTAACAAACTGCATAGAATCTGAGCTGCCAACATAGTATGCATTGGCAGATGTAGGTCTATGAAGTTTGAAGTTGGATTTGTAAGATGTACCATATTCATTGTAATCCCCACATTTGCCTTAAAAACTGTATGTTCCTCAGTTTGGCTAAACCTCAAATAATATCATTTGCTTAACATGGGTTTCTCTGTCAAATACATTACCTGATCATATTACAAATCACACTGCTGCCTCTAAATCCTTCCCTCTCAGAAAGACTGAAAATCTTTAGTTTAGTTCATGTTTCAGAGAAAGCATCAGACAAAGACATTGTTTTGGCAAGGTTGTTTCTTACACAGGTCCTTTACCTACCTATTTGCTGTTGTTGTTGTGTTGGGTTTATTTCCATTTTTCAGTGCATGATAGGCCATACATGGTGGCTTAAACCATGTATCAAGGTGGCCACCTTTTGGATAACTAACCTGCATAAGTTGCTTCCCATTTTATGTATATGGAACAAAAGATCCCTGTCGATAGTTCCAGGGGTAGCAGAGAAAATTATCCTATTGTAATGTGATTAGGTAAGTATTATTGGAGAAACACAAATTACTATTAAAAAAACTTTCTTGATCCCAGCTCGTCTACACTAAAACCTGACATAAGCATCATTATTTTCTTGTTTCATTTTTTCTACTTATGTTTGTTAGTTTCATAAGTCTCAAAAATGTCTTTACTCATCATGTTGGGTAGAATTAGCCTCACCAGTTGATATTTTCCAAACATGTAAATGTAGCAAACTCTTATATCATTACATACATGATGTTGACGATGTTTATGACTATTTTGGTGTATGCCTTTTATGAGTTTTAACCTCATAAAATTATAATAATTTCTTGAGTGCATGGTGGAGAAAACGGTATACAGTGGTCCCCCTCTTGTATGGCCACCCCTTTTGCACCGGGAAAGTGGCCTTATAAGGTGGGTGGCCTTTACAGAGGGGGACTAAATATTTTGTGAGATGTGTAATGTACATAGTAAGAAAGCTACATTCTTTAAAACAATTAATATCTTTGTTTAAAAGTACCATGTATTATTAAAAGGTTCTTGTTGTTTTAATAATTGAGTTATTTCAACTGAATATGCATTAATAGTTCTTTTTCTTGGTGTAAGCATGATATGCGAGCAGCTTTTGTTGTCATGTACATTGCAGAACCATTCAGAAATGTCATTTAAATCTTGATACATACATAATTCTCTTTCCATTTGCTCTATTTTTCCACTGCTGCTGAATAACTTCCTTTTCGGTTATTTTTTTGAGTCTTTTCAACATAAAATCGTTTTTTTTGAGTCTTTTCTACCTAGAATTGTTTGGCAAGTTGTCTCCCCCTAACATGGTATAGATTATAATAGCCGACTTTTTCTAAAAATAATCGTCTCTGTTTACGTGATGACATGTTAATGTTTGGTAATGATTTTTTTGAATGTTGCTAACTGTATGTGATTTAATTATGCAGATGAAACATTTGTCGAGCGGACAAAATGTATTTTTCATAAAGGAAGTGACAAGTGAGTTGTCACATAATTTTTCTGTCTTTGTCTGGTATTCTGTTCTCTTCAAGTTTTATTCTCCGCACAATATCTATTATTAGCCTCTGTTATGATCTTGACAATTACAACCAGTTATAATCATTAACTACAAGATAAAACGATTTTTCTGCATTTAAACAAAATGCCATGTGTTTTTTAAGGCAGCCACTTTGTCACATGATTCATTAGCCACAGTCTGGTATCCTATTGTTTTTACATTTCTATACTCAGATTTGACCTGAACAATAGTACCTTGTGGCCGTTAGGATTTGTAAACTTGACAAATATTGTCAATAGTAATAGCCATTAATTATGAAAGTGAATCAGCTCAACATCTTGCTATGGGAAGCTATAAAGGCAATCAATCCATTTCCCAGTGACTTGTGTATTGTACATCAATACCACCACTTCTCAGCTGTTACTACTGTTCAATAATTGTAATCTTAACAATTATCAGAGTGACTAAACTGGACATCTCATGATAGCACAGCAGTAAGGCTAATCATATTATATGTACTTAATTTTTTATGGATTAAAACTTTAGCTTTTTCTCAGCTTTATGGAATAAATGTGGCTTTTCATGATGTGTAAATGATATAATATTAACCTTAGTGGTACATGTACTTTAGTCAACACTTCTTTCAGTTACAAAAGTCTGACATCAGGAAACAGATATTGGATTCCTTATCACATTTGACCATCACTACTGTCTGCAACACCTGGGGAACAGCCTCTACATATCAACATCCTAGAAATGAAGGCTGTTATCAAAGCCTTTCACTTCAGATAAGATCAACTCTGAGGCAAGAACGGTTGTATTTAGGTCAGACTATTCTGGGGTGGTGACCTATTTCCTCAAACAGTGAGGCACCAAATCACCTGACCTGTGTATTCTAATTTGACAGTTTTTACATTGGTGCAACAATCTCCATATCAACATACAAAATCAGACACAGTCCCAGCAGACTCAATGTCTTTGCTGACAGTCTATTCAGAAGAGGTCAAGACCTTCACAGGGCATTTCCATCAGTCGTCTGTAGCTTCTGTAAGCAGGTTAAGTAAGCTACATGCCCTTTATGTTGACACACACTCTCTTCAGTTTAGATGGGATAGTTTAATAGTTTTCAAGACACGATCAGGCTTTGTAACCCAAATAGGTTACCATCTGTTGGTAACTAAAGAGTCCTCACTTGTTCTTGTCCTCAAACAGGTCAAGAACAACATCCATACAAGATCCTGCTTGTCCTGTCAAGCACACCAAGTTGTGGCATGTGCAAATGTCTCTTCCTTCCAGTGTGAGCCAGAACACAGGATATCACCCCTCAAGTCCTTCCTTCATGGCTGAAGAGGGTTTTATGCTCTGTGTACTCTAATGTCTCACAAGATTTGAGTAATCTCTTGGGTCATCTCTTGGGTCATCTCTTGAAGATAACTGTTCAGAAGCTTCTGACCTTCTCTGTGAGCCTTGCGTTTGAATGCAATGCTTTAATCCAAGATATACTAGAAGCTGTTTGCTGGTATGTGAAGTCAACCTTCTTGAACCTTCATCTCCTAGATAGCATCACAAAGGCAAACCTTGAATCTGGTAGGTCCACCAGACCCATCAAGATCAATCAAAAGTCTGTTAGCCCTGCTGGATTCTGTAGTGAAATTTTGTAGGTAAGATTTAAATATTTATCTTCCTAACCATATGTTAGGGTCATAGGTCAAGTGACCCTAGGCTGTGTCACTTATGTAATTAGGAGAATGGGTTATTGTTCACATGGGGAATCCAGCTATTCTTCCCATGAAGAATACCTGAGGTAAAGGTTGGATGCTCAGCATCGCCTCTTTCTAATACTTATTCTCCTTACATAATGTGATTTTGGAACATATTTGAAAGAGAAAGCAAATTGTTTTAGTAAATTATGTTTCTTCAAAAACACTTACCCAACTGCATTACATAAAAACCCCCTTAACCACCCTGCCATGCAATCATTCTCATATCTTGCTCAACTAAAAATAATGACACCTGGCAGAGCAAAGGGGAGGTAATTGGCAACAGTTATTGCCATTTTACTGATATTGACAAGGTGGTTTTTCACCTTTTAGTAGGGCTGGATATGTGAGATAGAAGGCTAATATTCCTAACATAATGTGTTTGGGTAAGTATTATATTAGAAACAGTGATAGAGTGTATGTCTCAGATGCTGGAGTTTGTGGCATCAAACCTCGGCTAAGTTATACCAATGATTTTTAAAAATGGTACTAACAGCCGCCTCTCTTGGCACTCAGTATTAAGAGGTTAGTGTTAGGACTGGTTGGCCTGGTGTCAGAATAATGTGACTTGGTGGGACATCTTCCACATGTCTGCGGCATGATGCCCCAGTGCTAGACATCACTATAAACTGTCACACTGCAGACATTGTAGCAATATGACTGAAAAGTTTTTAAAGCTACATTAAAAATCTAAGTCACACACACAATTTAATATAAAATTTGCTTTCTTTCATAGAACGTTTACAAAATGCCTCAGTTCAACTTAAGAATTATTTGTTCTTTTATGACGATTTTTAAAAATCATATTGGGGCCCTGGGTGACTCAGTTGTGTATGTTGCTCAACTTTACAGATCACTAATAAACATCTCACCTCTACATGAGTTCTTGTCTTCCAGATGTTTGTGAGAAAGGTTGCCAGTAGCTTCTTTGGGTTGGTGGTTTTTCCTCAAGTCTTCCCATGTTCTTCCTCCACCAAAGATACTTCTTTGGGTTGGTGGTTTTTCCTAGAGTCTTCCCATGTTCTTCCTCCACCAAAGATACTTCTTTGGGTTGGTGGTTTTTCCTAGAGTCTTCCCATGTTCTTCCTCCACCAAAGATACTTCTTTGGGTTGGTGGTTTTTCCTGGAGTCTTCTCATGTTCTTCCTCCACCAAAGATACTTTTTTGGGTTGGTGGTTTTTCCTAGAGTCTTCCCATGTTCTTCCTCCACCAAAGATACTTCTTTGGGTTGGTGGTTTTTCCTGGAGTCTTCCCATGTTCTTCCTCCACCGAAGATACTTCTCTGGGTTGGTGGTTTTTCCTGGAGTCTTCCCATGTTCTTCCTCCACCAAAGATACTTCTTTGGGATGGTGGTTTTTCCTGGAGTCTTCATATAGTTTTCCTCCACCAAAGATACTGACCCTATGTAGTCTATCATGAGTTGAAAATGGCATTCAACCAACACATCACTCGGCATTTCCATCATTTGGCTTTAGCTTCTGTAAGCAGGTTAAGTGAGCTGCATGCTCTTTATGTTCACCCAAACTCTCTTCAGTTCAGATGGGATGATTTAATGGTTCTCATGACATAATCAGGCTTTGTAACCCAAATAGGTTACCATCTGTTGGTAACTAAAGAGTCCTCGCTTGTTCTCATCCTTAAACAGGTCAAGAACAACATCCATACAAGATCCTGCTTGTCCTGTCAAGCACACCAAGTTGTGGCATGCGCAAATGTCTCTTCCTCCACTATAACTTTGGGTTGGTGGTTTTTCCTGGAGTCTTCCCATGTTCTTCCTCCACCAAAGATACTTCTTTGGGATGGTGGTTTTTCCTGGAGTCTTCATATATATTTCCTCCACTAAAGATACTGACCCTATGTACAGTCTATCATGAGTTGAAAATGGCATTCAACCAACACATCACTCGGCATTTCCATCATTAGGCTTTAGCTTCTGTAAGCAGGTTAAGTGAGCTGCATGCTCTTTATGTTCACCCAAACTCTCTTCAGTTCAGATGGGATGATTTAATGGTTCTCATGACATAATCAGGCTTTGTAACCCAAATAGGTTACCATCTGTTGGTAACTAAAGAGTCCTCGCTTGTTCTCATCCTTAAACAGGTCAAGAACAACATCCATACAAGATCCTGCTTGTCCTGTCAAGCACACCAAGTTGTGGCATGCGCAAATGTCTCTTCCTCCACTATAACTTTGGGTTGGTGGTTTTTCCTGGAGTCTTCCCATGTTCTTCCTCCACCAAAGATACTTCTTTGGGTTGGTGGTTTTTCCTGGAGTCTTCTCATGTTCTTCCTCCACCAAAGAGACTTCTTTGGGTTGGTGGTTTTTCCTGGAGTCTTCCCATGTTCTTCCTCCACCAAAGATACTTCTTTGGGTTGGTGGTTTTACCTGGAGTCTTCCTATATTCTTCCTCTTCCAAAGATACTGACCCTATGTACAGTCTATCATAAGTTGAAAATGGCATTCAACCAACACATCATGTTAATTATACTATGTGTCAAAGCCATGTCAATTTGGCACATTGTTTAGTAACATTGATTTGTAATAATAGGCATTGTGTGCCATTTGATTACTTTAGTTTAATCACCTGGAATTATTGAGACTTGGGAAGGGAATACTAGCTTATTGTTTTAAGTTAATGACTTGGTAATATTACTATAGTTAAAATGACTTGTTGCAAATAATATTGTTTAATGACTTAATTTAATTTTTTAATATATTTGACATAACAACTTATTATGTATTCCAAAAATTATTTTCATCTGCCACTTTAGGTTGGTAAAATATAAGTTTTTGAAATATAAGATATTTTGATCTAATTTTCTTTATTCTTTTCCATTTTTTTAATTTGAAGATGCACCTTCTCAGTCCACAAGAGAAAGACCTCCTGGATGTAGGACAATATTTGTGGGTGGACTTCCAGAAAATGTAACTGATGAGATTTTGCAAGAGACATTTTGTAACTTTGGAAATATCATCAGCATCAGGAAAAGCAAGAAAAACTTTGCCCACATCCGCTTTGAATCGGAAGACTGTGTTGATAGGGCTTTGTTCCTGTCAGGTTTGGGTTTAAACTTTCAGTTAATTGGCATGTAAGGTTCACAATACCTTTCAGTATGTTGAAAACTTGTACAATCTAGAATTCCATCTTGACATGAACTTTTGTAAAATATGAAGTTCAATTATTATAGTTATAAATTGTTGTAAAAATAAAAAAGAACCTCAAGAAATAAATAGCAGAACTATATTTGAACAGTTTGTAAATATTGTAAAATTAAACAAGAAGGGTGCATGAATACAAAAAGTAGTTCCTGTCTGGTGCCAGGAAGTCATAACTTGCAATGTTCTGCATCTCATGATATGCTTTTATATTTAAAAATATGTGAAAGTATAACAGACATTTTATCATAAATATGAAACCACATTTAGGGGAAAGAATATTTTTGATATGGTAAATGAATATATCTTTACTGGACATTATTGACACATCCTTACACCATACCATACTCATTCTTTCCACTGACAAAATAGTTTTCTGTGTTTCTTGTTAATTGGTTGATATCTGGAAGCACAACTGAGTTTTTGTCATAAATATGAAAAAATATTCAAGGGAAAGAACATGTTTGATATGGCAAATGAATACATATTGCTTCCCATAACAAACTGACAGTGTTGACATATTTATTCACATACCAAACTCTTTCTATCCACTGACAAAATAAATATAGTATTTTGTATTTCTGAGTAATTAGTTGATATGCAGCACATAAATCCTAAATTGGAAACTGTCTATTAATTATTTGCATTTTCGTAACAAGTTGCATATTATGAAATGCTGCAGTAATCAGTATGTAAACCAACTTAAGAATCAGTAGTGGTATTTTTGGATGCTAACACAATGCAATTTGTAATTACTCATGCCTGGTGAAAAAGTAATTTAAACAACATTGTATCTTGCTTCAGTTTGTAATGAAGGAAAAATCCAGCAGAGAATTTCTTAAAACCTCACACTGACAGTTTGGCCACACCTAAACCTCTGAATGATGGAATGTTCTCCAGTTATGATATGTTATATTTTTACAGGGTACAGAATGAAGATAGAAGATAAAGATGACAAGGAAAATACTGGACGTCTACATGTCGACTATGCCCAGGCTCGGGATGACCAATATGAATTTGAATGCAAACAGAGGGCACTTCAACGGGAATTGCGGCATCGTCACAGACTGGAAGAAGAGCGTTTACGACCTCCAAGCCCACCACCTATCATTCAGTACTCGGACTTTGAAGCCAACACTTTGATAGAAAAGTTAAAAAGTGCGTGTGTAAAAGATTTTTTTGTGTGCAGTAAATGTTTATGTAACCGTTGAAACACAAAATGATTTTATTTGAATGTGATTAATCCACTTGCGTGCCAGAACTGTCAATTTGTGCCAGATATCGGTTGTTTTCTTTAAGGATATTGATAAGAAAAGTAAAGTCTTTCCAATAAAGTTTGAAAATACATATTTTACCAAGCAGTGGTGGACATGTCAAAAGCTACCCTATAGTATAGTTGCCTAACAGACAGGAGGTACATATTTGGAAACTTAGTTTTCCTGGCAATTCTGTACATTGGATTTCATTTGTCCCAAAACTTTTGAATCTCACCACTTAAGCTATACTGAGTGGTCAGAGATCATGTGCACACATGATGGCTATTTTCTCAATGCAGATCTGTCACAACATTTTGGACATTGTGGATACCGGTGGTATCTTAAATGTGGTAATTAGTGTATATGTTTCAAATGGTTGGTCATTGCACCAATACTACCTCCAGTATAGGAAATCTCTGTAGAGCATAAATTGTTACATTTAACTTTCTGTTTGCCATGGCATCAATGGTTGTGAAATATTTTCATACTTGAGATCATTTGCAATGCATTCAGTCATTTGGATAAGACTGGAATTCAAAATTATGTTATGACTACACCCTGCTTGATAGTGAGATCTCAAGTCTGATATACACTGTTCTGTTTTGTAATACTGTAGATCTAATTGATTTACATCCCTCAATGTTGCCACTTGCAAAAAAGTCCTTACTAGAAAAGAGATACTCAGCAAACTATCCAGATATAATCAATGCTTGAATTGGAAGTTAGTGAAAATTTCTTCTTGTGAGAAAAGTACAGCTACAAGCAGAAGATTTCATTGACAGTTCACTGAACTACACTCAGTAACGCCCACCATCAGCATGAGTGAAATATCATCAATAAACTATGTACATATTGTGCCTTGGTGTATGGTGCCCTAACAACATGGTACACAGGAAAAGCTGTATAGTGAGATACCACATTACTTTGTACATTCTTCTCCTTGGTGTATGGTGCCCTTACAACATGGTACACATGAACGGCTTTATAGTGAGATATCAATGTATTTTGTACATAATGTGCCTTGGTGTATGGTGCCCTTACAACATGGTACACATACACAGCTTTATAGTGAGATACCACTGTACTTTGTACATACTGTGCCATGGTGTGTGGTGCCCTCATATTATGGTACACTATGAACAACTGTATAGTGAGATACTAATGTACTTTGTACACACTGTGCCTTGATGTGTGGTACCATTAGTACATAGTACACTATGAGTAGCTTTATAGTGAAATACCACTTTACTTTTAATTTAACAGTATGTGGAGCTGATGACAATAGACTTATTTTTCTTTTCATGAATATGTTGCCTTTCCTTCTGAGATAAAAATATAACATCACATGAGAATCAATTATTCTTTATTAGATTGCAACTGAAGCCATCAAGTCTAAAACATTTAATGATCACAGACAATTTCTTTTTAGTTTAAATTGCCATTTAAAGAAAGAATGTGATTTGGTTTTAGAGTAACAAATGCTAGCAGCATGCATTGTAGTAATTTTTGCATGTATTGTAATAGAATATCATGATAACAAAAATGATTTTGTGATGACGCTTTCTGCTTTCTGTTCATTTACTACCTTGGTGAAAGAGTAAAGAAAAGATAATATACATTTAAATACAAGTAATTGCCTTTGCTGTTTTTTTTTAGTAAATTGTTTGATTTGCAGGTAATGATGAATTTCTCATGGCTTCACAAGTGTTCCTGACATGGATGGAACGTGGAGATTGTAATCGTCGTAATGCTAGCACATTCTACACTATGATTCAGTGTACCAATGCTCATGTCCGGCATCTTCTTGGTGAAAAACAAGCACAGCATGAGGAACAAATGCGAATGAAGGAAAAATTCCGCTCCATTTTTGAGGGAATAATTAGACAATGTAAGTAATTGAAATAACTAATATTTTCTACAGATTTTTGGCTTAGCAAATGGGGTCTCTAACACTTACCTGTAATCAGTGGTAATTCTTTTTTATATAGTAAAATATCGCTGTGTGGTCTAATACCAAGTTGGAGTAATGGTAAACAGTGGTAATATGTTTGTGCTCTAATTCCTCAGTAGAGTGATGGTGAATTCATTTTTACATGGTAAAATATATTGTGTTCAAACATCCCATTGGAGTGATTGTAAACAGTGTTAAGACTTTTCATATGGTAAATATGTCCATATGATCAAGTACCATACTTGAAATCAGTGGTTATTCTTTTTATGGTCAAATATACCTTCATGGTCTGGTGCCTAGTTGATGTAATGGTAAGATTGACAAACAACACCATGCCAGAGAACGTTTTTGATGTTCTATAATTTCAATGTGTGGGTTAAGGCCTTGTTTCCTGTTGTTGGAAACATTCAGTTTCTATCAACCTTATCCACTGACATGTATTAAAACTCTAAACTCATTCATTTGTGACTCATTGTAATAAAGTTTAAAAAATAAAAAAAGTAAATGATTTAATATTTTAAAAATGTCTCTAACAAAAACTGCCAGTGTTTTAGGCCCAGTTTTTCAAGATTTTATTGGTTACTTAAGTTAGAGGTGCCATAGGAATAGATATAATTGGTTTATCCCATGGATAATAATTATGTAAAATAATTATGTCACAAAGTATGTAGATATATTCTTGAATGGATGCTTTCTTGAAACCTTAATTTTAATTAGATGCAGAATATACCTCATCAGAGGTTTACCTGATGACATTTACACACTGTAAGAAATTACAAATTACACTCTCCTACCTCAGAATCCAGCCTTCTCTGAAAGACAAAAGAATGTATTTCCTGATATATATATATATATATATATATATATATATATATATATATATATATATATATATATATATATATATATATATATATATATATATATATACACACACATATATATATATATATATATATATATATATATATATATATATATATATAAACACTCATACATATTAATTCCCCTAGTTCACGCTATGTTGCTGCAAGTATCCAGTTTAAACTTTCACTTACAATAGTGAATAGTTCCTTCAAAGAATCCATTGAAATTTATAATTAATTTATACTATCAAGCATTTATTTTCAGTGGTATTGTAAGACAAATGATTGGAATACATGGTGAACACAATATTTGTGTGTTTCCAGGTAATTTATTTGTATTTATGCTTTTATTTTCTGGAAATTATTGTCCTTGTGATATTGGTCATTAACTTTAAAACTTTCACCATTGTAATTGTACTGCACTGTTTATTATACACTTATTGTTAATGCAAGTTGACCTGTTCAAGCACAAAGCAGTTGTTTTGTTTTCTTCTTTTTTTCGTTACATAGATGTCAGTCAAGAGAAAGAAGTGGAGAAAGTTGGGGAGAAAAACCTGCACAAAATGGTCTTCTTTACACCAGTGTAACATGTGTGCACAAAATGGTCTTCTTTACACCAGTGTAACATGTGTGCACAAAATGGTCTTTACACTTTAAATCTTCCAAACATGAAATATTAAAAAGTCACTCAAATTCAGAATTGTTGACCTGTTTTCTGGGGCATATTGAGATCCAACCCAATGAAGATACAGCCCAAATCATGTGATCTGCATTTATCGATTTAGTCTGTTGTGTGAAGTAATTCCACTCAGGCTGTATTAGGATAATGAAGTGGATGAAACTTGGGACTATATTTAATCCATTCTGTCATCTCACAGAGCAAAGTCCTTATCTCTACTTGTTTTTGGACTCAAGAATGTTGAAGCTGGATGTGCAGAATTACCTTTAAATATTTTCAGTTGGCCAAACCATTAAGTTTTGTATCATTCACTGATCAACCAGTCCATCTGTCCAGGAAATCAAAATATGGTTTCTGTGGTCATGAAGCTGTCAGCTTGACTGGTAAACAGCTTGTCACTTAACAGTTCCTACAGCAATGATGTTCTAAGCTCAGCAGACTGCCCTGGTCATGCCATCTAGCTTACCTGCTGGGCTGACCATATCCATGAAGATGCCCAGCAGACTGCCCTGGCCATCTAGCTTACCTGCTGGACTGACCATATCCATGAATATGCCCAACAGACTGCCCTTGACCATCCAGCTTAACTGCTGGACTGACCATATCCATGAATATGCCCAACAGACTGCCCTTGACCATCCAGCTTAACTGCTGGACTGACCATATGATACTAGCACATAGAGAACACATCACAGCTGGAGCTGTTCCACATGGCCCCATTGACCATGCTAGATTGGCATTCCCTGGAACATGATCCACACTGGAAATGACTCTCTACTATTATATCCAACAGACAGCTTTTTATGCATGATGATGTGGCATCATGATTTCCACATGGAATGCTATAACCCTGGTTGTCTAGCACACAGGAGGTGGACAGTCAACTAGAGGAGTGACATGGACTTGCTTGGATCCAAACATGGAAAGGACAGAATCAGTTTTAAGGTGGTGATTGAAGAGATATACAGGATTTTGCCAGTCTAAATACCATTCTACCATGGCACTCAATAAAAGGTCAAGGCACAGTGATGAAGCTGTTGAATATCCATACTGAAGAATTTTAAAAGTGCCAGAATTGCATAAATTACAAGGCATTTCTAAGATAAAATTTTGGACATTGTAATTCCAAGGCGTTCTTTTCAGTGAATTAGTTGCCAGCTACTTTCTTGACTCATTGGTACAAATTACATACTGATATTTTTCATTCAGATCTACCAAGCCTTTACAAGGATATTGCTGCAGTGAACATTTTTGTTGTGCTCTGCTATAAAGTGGACAAAGTGTTTGACATCTGAATAAATCTGGAACATTGTTTTGACTTCTGTCCTACTTGACCTGGTATTTCTTGCATCACCATGGCAATGAGTATGCTGTATTGCCAAGGTAATCAGTAGGGCTGTTTGCCACACAAAGATGAATGCCCTAAAAACCTCTTGTAAACTTAGCTGGATAAGAACAGATGCCGTCCTATGATCTCCTCTTTAACCCCAGCATGTGGTGATTCTACATTCCATGCCCTTCAGCTTCCCACCTTATATTTGGGGGTCAAATTGAGGAAGTGAGAAAGCAGGCAGCCTTTCTAACTGTCACTGCAAGCCTCTATTCAAGGCTCACAGGCAATGTCCACAGCAGTCGTCAATTGCTTTTCTTACTGGCAGGAAAGCAAAATATAATCTAACAGTTCCTGGTTGCTTGGCAAAAGTGGTTATTAGATCAACTCTGAACTCTAAGAGGAACATGTATAGGATTTCATGAAAAATGTGATCAATTTCCACAAGCCTTGTCTTAATTCAAGACTTATTGGGGTCACTTTCTTCAGCTTCTGTCTGCATGACATAGCCTCACAGAGGTGAGATCTTGTCAGGCCTCTAGTGGCTGCCCAGACTGTTACCATCCACCATTCATCAAGCATAACCTCAGCCCTGGGCATGACCTTGCAACTTTCACTGGGATTGCCCTCATGTATAACCACATAATCTTTGAGTGGCAGAAGATTATCCTTTCATTAGAGGACTCATCATGCTTCTACAGAGTGTCATGGGTTTTGTACTCATTAACCTCTTGCCTATTTTTCTGATTATTAATGTGATCAAATAATGGATTTGAGAGAGTAAGGAATTTTTTTGCAAGTTACATTTCTCTGAAAAAAAATCAACTCATCACATTACTGTTGAGACCTCCCACATTTTTACAAAACTGCAGGCATGCTGTTATAGGTTTCACTGAAGCTTGAACTGCAGGCATACTGTTATAGGTTTCACTTAAATTGGTTGCATCCAGGATATTGGTGGTCACCAAGTTGGAACAGTGGGAATTAATATATAAGAAGTGGTAAAAGATGTATAGATGGAAAGACTTTCTTTTATTTTGAGGCAGGATGGATTCTGAGGTAGTAGAGAGTAATTCCTTAACATATAATGTGATCAGGTAAATATTTTGAGAGAAACATTATTTACTTCAAACATCTTTGCCATTGCAGCATACATGATGAAAAATGTTTAACGCCTTTACATAAAGTATCATAATCATACAATATAATGAATCAGTCTTTACAGTTGTTTACAATGACACTTCTCAAAACCAAAGCCTCTGCTGGGAGTATGGAAAATTTTCAGTTTTATTTCTTTTTCATTATACTGATATTATCAGTTTTTACCAAAAAATGAAAATTTGTTTGGTCTCCACTCTCTTGCAAAAAATATTTATGTTTTAACAAGTTATTTTTTTTTATAAAATATTATGAAGTTTTAGAGGATTTTAGTTTTACTGATGTTGGTTTTGAGAGGTTTCAGTTAGTAGAGTTGCAGGGAGGATGTGATCTTTTATTCAGCAATAAATGTTTAGTTACCAGCAAAATTTGATCTTATATATATATATATATATATATATATATATATATATATATATATATATATATATATATATATATATATATATATCATGATCCATGTCACTTCAGTGCTTGACTTTTTACGTATTATAATTTTACCCCGATGTGCAGAAAAACTATATTAATTTTCACAAGTTGATGTTCACCCCATTTCCCTTTGCTTCATATCCCCTTTTCTCAGGTCATGCTTTCATATTATGTGTACAATATTATTTCATGTGTCTTTCATCTGTTTAGTGTTTGTCGCTCAGCATTAAGAGATTAATGTTAGCATTGGTCTGCCTGGTGTCAGGATGATGTGACTGGGTGGGAAATAATGCTACATGTCTGCAGCATGATGCCCCAATGCTAGACATCACTATAAACTGCCACACTGCATCCTTTTGAGCGACATTATTTCTGCTAGCATTTGTTTTTCAGTTGTCAAGATTTCTGCTAATAAGCTAGAAGAAGTTAATGACTCATTCAGAAGAAAATTATTAACAGGTTTATCTTCTGATTAATAGTGAGAGGAAACAAATTTTTTAAATGCATATTGTTCTGTAAATCTATGAAGAAATGATTTGTACATTAAGACCATTGCTGTCTTTTGCAATAACAAATTAATACAACAATTCTTCTGAATGAAAATAAAGCAAATTTTAAGTTTCAAAAAGTTTAATGATTGTTTATTGTTTATTTTAATGTGATCAGACTCAGAGGTTTACTAAACTAGTTTTTTAAGTGACTTGTAAATATTCTATATTTTGACCACTCTTCATGACTTAAACTCCCACCATATATGCTTATACTGGCAAGAGAGATAAGTCACTTTGAGACGGCATGGACCCTGATTGATATATATATATATATATATATATATATATATATATATATATATATATATATATATATATATATATATATATACTGAACAAAAAAAATGAATTGTTGAGTTATCTGCCCTGCAAGTCCATGTTAAATTCATTATTCTTGATGGGGTAAAATATTTGTGGAAATAGGACTTGTCAGAAACCTCAAATTTGAAGACCAGCAGTATAAATAATCCAGTTGTGATAAATAGAATGCTTTCTGCAATGCATTTATGTACCCATACAAATATCATTGTTTGCATAAGCAATAAAATTGATGAAAATGAATGAATTTACAGAAATATATTTATTATTGTTACAGAATCATATTGAACATGTACTGTATGAATTTGATTTCAAACTGTTTAGCAGACAAAAGAAAATCATATACTTCATTCAGTGCATACAATTTTAAATTAACATTCCTGAATAAAAAATAAAAATACATTCTGTTTTTCATTAATTTGACCAGTTAAATTAACTTGCGTGTATGAAAGTTTCACCATATTTGCATGATCTTGGCAAGTAAGTATCAGTCAGTTCAAGGAAAACAAAGAGGATGCAATTAGAACATACCCTATTACTTTTTACCTGAATTACAGATTCAATATTTTGACAATTAGGACTGTTTTTGCAAGCAACATTAATTTATATCTGAAAATAATTGTACATTTTGGAATATTTGATTAAGTTAAATACCTCAGGTCATAATTATCAGATTTATTGTTTTCAGCAAAGATGTGATCTGGAACTCGGGTGTTAAATTCTTTAAATAATTTTTTCTGTGCACTTTTTTATAAAAAAGTCCAATCTCTTCATGTTAAGAAGCTGGAGAGAAAAATATCATGAGACAAAAAGTAATAGGGAATGTTGCACATCAAGTAAGGTTATCCTTAAAGGCCTATAGTATTTGTCAGAATAAGGCAAGACTTGCAGATACAAGCATGGTTTGTATATTATGCCAACATCTTCCTGTTCATTAAAATACAACCTCATTTCTCATTTAAATAAAGTCACTGAAGAAAGACATAGCAAGTGTAATGTTTTCCATTTTATGTTGTCTGTTTCATATGAACAGGAATCTGATATCTGTCATTATCATGTTTACTCTCCATTCAGGTCAAGTTCAATTAGCCTTGATCTGCTGTCACATAATGCATTGCCACATCAAAGTGTCACTTAATGCACTGCCACATATCAGGGTGTCACTTAATGCATTGCCACATCAGGGTGTCACTTAATACATTGACATATCAGGGTGTCACTTAATACACTGCCACATCAGGGTGTCACTTAATGCACTGCCACATCAGGGTGTCACTTAATGCATTGCCACATCAAGGTGTCAATTAATGCATTGCCACATCAGGGTGTCACTTAATGCACTGCCACATCAAGGTGTCACTTAATGCATTGCCACATCAGGGTGTCACTTAATGCACTGCCACATATCAGGGTGTCACTTAATGCATTGCCACATCAGGGTGTCACTTAATACACTGCAACAACAGGATGTCCCTTAATGCACTGCCACATCAGGGTGTCACTTAATGCACTGCCACATCAGGGTGTCACTTAATGCATTGCCACATCAAGGTGTCAATTAATGCATTGCCACATCAGGGTGTCACTTAATGTACTGCCACATCAAGGTGTCACTTAATGCATTGCCACATCAGGGTGTCACTTAATGCACTGCCACATCAGGGTGTCACTTAATGCACTGCCACATCAGAGTGTCACTTAATGCACTGCCACATCAGGGTGTCACTTAATGCATTGCCACATCAGGGTGTCACTTAATGCACTGCCACATCAGGGTGTCACTTAATGCACTGCCACATCAGGGTGTCACCTAATGCACTGCCACATTAGGGTGTCACTTAATGCACTGCCACATCAGGGTGTCACTTAATGCACTGCCACATTAGGGTGTCACTTAATGCACTGCTACATCAGGGTGTCTCTTAATGCACTGCCACATCAGGGTGTCACTTAATGCACTGCTACATCAAGGTGTCACTTAATTCATTGCCACATCAGGGTGTCACTTAGTACATTGCCACATCAGGGTGTCACTTAATGCACTGCCACATCAGGGTGTCACTTAATGCACTGCCATATCAGGGTGTCATTTAATGCATTGCCACATCAGGGTGTCACTTAATGCATTGCCACATCAGGGTGTTACTTAATGCATTGCCACATCAGGGTCTATGTTTTATATTCTACTGAATACTATCTGATTTGTCCATGCATTGTGCAATGGCAGATTTGGCTCGCCTCAGTTTGCAGTTTGACTTGACTTTTTAGCATGTATACGTGTTACAGGTATTAAAAAATATTTAATATTTTTACTTAGCATCAGTTGAGAGTCATCATATCTGACATTAGGTTCAGCAGAAGATGGATAAAATTCCAAGTGGTAAGAGGGTCAGAAGGTTAGGGTTGATAAGAGGCATTTTTTATGTCTGGTACAGTATAAGACTGTACACCTACATTTCTTTTGCATGGCTACTTAAATTTAACAGTTTCTTATTGTCAAACAATTTTTGATAACAATTTAACTTCTTTGATCTTCCATTATTCATCATTATTATTTCCAAAAAATGCATACATGCAGCTGATTAATTTAAAAATATAATCCTTCCATGAACTCTTTGGAAATAAAAGCATGCAAAGAATTTAGGTTTATGGTACTTCAGAGCAGAGAAACAGAGGACAGATTATTTGGCAAACTTCAAAACAAGGTTTGAGTTCAGTTTTTAACAAAGTTTAAGGACAGGATACCTGCAAATTCTTATTCCTGCTCAGGAGTAGGTAACTTTTTCCATGCACAGGTCTACAGTATTCAAAAGGGTAACTGTATGAACTGTATCCGAGTGTTTAACCATGTTCCGTTTCCGTCTCTCAGTTGATCAGATAGTACGGGTCTTTACCACTGCCCAGAAGCAGCGCAACTGGGACCATTTCTCCAAGGCCCAGAGGAAGAATATAGATCAGTGGCTTAAACAAGCCAAGGTAGGTCTAGGCAAAACAGGTGGGTGATGAACGTGTACAGAGATTGTATTGACCATGTTACAGTTGTGCTGATGTAGAGTGTAGCTGAGTGTAGTTCATTGTAGTGAACTTGACAACTGTGTGTTTGGTATGACTGTACACCCACTTGGTAAGTGGATAGATATCTCAGCTACACTCATATCATGGCACAATAATATCATATTATCATTTAAAAAATGTATGATTAGTAATTATGGACTTGATGAAAAGTGGTAAATCAATTATAAGTATCACATTTGACCTGATTTTGAAGTCAAATTAGATTATTTCATTATGCTCAGTTCACTCACATTTGTGTAAAGCATCAGTGCTTATAAAAAATGGTTGATGGTCAGTCTGAGAGAACAATAGAGAAAGAAGCAGTTTGGTAAACAAGAACTAGCATATCCTTTTTTGTCTTAAATGTACATGGTTTTGAAATTCCAAACATAAACTTGAAGTAAACACATATATTTGATGTCTTATTGGCTAAGGTCAAAAGGACTGACCAATTAGGTGTTAGAATTCAAATGTCTGATTGGCTAACATCAAAACTGACCAATCAGATGTCAGCATTCTGATGTTTGATTGGTTAGCATTAAAACACTAACCAATCAGATGCAGAATTTCTATTTGATTGAGTTACTTTCTGAGAACTTTTTTGTTTTTGTGGAATCTGTTGCTAATAAGAATGTTTATATTAAGCAATGCTCTAGATTTGGCCATGAACCATTGAATTTTTAGTATTTGATTTTGACTCTTAGCAAGAACTTTTGATCTTCCCACTTTTTCGTCAAGTCAAATAACTTTCACTTTTTTCTTTTAAAGTGTTATTTCTAAATTTATGTGATGGCAAGTTAAAGTTTTGTAATGATTTATTCCTGTCATGCTAATTGTACAGTACTGAATTTAATTAAGCAGATGAAATATTTGTACCGAAACTCTTTCAATTACAGAGATTATGTTTTATAGCAAAATCAGCTCATAACTTCTTGGTATGCTTCAGTATCCAGATATCTTTAGTGTGAACCCTTCCCCCAACAACAGACTGGTGACTTAGTTGTTCTTCTAGCCTCAGACTGGTGACATTCCCAGCCCTTCTCCCAGCCACAAACTAGGACTTCTTTTTTTCCCCTTATTTTTAGTGATTTTTCGTGTGTAGTTTTTGAAACATTTGCCATCTTTCATCTGCCTTTGTCAAATGGCAAGACATTAATATAACTTTTCTGGCAATGTCAGGAACAGTGGCAATGTTAGCATTCTGTTGGAAATATTTGGCAAGCTAAAATAAATCAAGGTACAGTTAGAATGTACACAGATAATACAGTGGTCCCCCTCTTGAATGGCCACCTGCTCCTTACGGCCAGAATCCATCGGCACTGACTACTTTGTGTTCAATAGTACCCTTCATGAAAGGCCACCCCATTAACGCGACCAGTGGCCAGCATATTAGTGCAAAAATATAAAATTTAGCACTCACAAATGGCAGCATTTTAATTTTTAATATGTATCCAGAACAAATATTTTATTCTATAACGTGTTAAGTAATCCGATTTCTGTTTCCCGATGTCAGGTTTAAATTAATGAAAGAAGTGTTGACAAAAGTATATGTACCACTAAGGTTAATATTATATCATATATGCCACACGAAAAGCCATATTTATTCCATAAGGCAGAGAAAGAATCAAATTTTAATCCATACAAAAAAGGTAAGTACATGTAATCCGATTAGCCTTACTGTTGTGTTATCAAGAGATGTCCATTTTAGTCACTAATAATTATTAAGATTACAATAATTGAACAGTAGCTGAGAAGTAGCGGTATTGATGTACAATATACATGTCACATGTTTTCATAGCCTTTGTGGCTTCCCTTAACAAGATGTTGAGCTTGTTCACTTTAATAATTAGTGGCTATTACTATTGACAATAATTGTAAGTTTACAAATCCAAATGCCGCAAGGTGCTATTGTTAGGTTAAATTTACGTACATGTCAAAGCCATTTTGGCTTCTCTCTCATTGTTGTCAGGTTGAATAACTTGTACTTTTCTTTTAAAGTATTAATTCTTCATTTATGTGATGGCATGTTAAAGTTTTGTAACAATTTATTCCTGTGTTGCTAATTGTACATACTGAATTGAATTAAGGAGATGAAACTTTTGTAAGGATGAAATGCCTTGTTTATAAAGGAAGAGATACATGTACTGTCATGTGAGTTTTCTGTCCTTGTCTGGTACCATGTTTTGTTCAAAGTGAATTTTTCTCAGTGGCATTAATCCTACATAATCTATTTTCAGTCAATGCTGTCCATTTTTTGATCTTGTCAATTACGTAATCATCAAAGAAAAAAAAAACATTTTCTAAAGCTAAAAATTCTATCAAAACATTTCTGACCCCAGTTCCTGTAGACATCAGCATTATTGATATTATTCTAACCTTTTACATGTACTTTAGCCAATACTTCTTGCAGTAACATAAACCTGACATTGGGAAACACACAATGGGATAGATAACCAGATTGCTTACCTTATAGTATGAATTAAATACTGAACACATATTAATAATAAAATATGGCTGCTTGTGCAGTATAAGTTTTACATTTTTGCACCAATATGTTTGGCCACTGATCGTGTTAGAGAAGTGGCCTTTCTTGAGGGGTATTTTTAACACAAAATTGTAGGTGCCATGGGATTCTGGTTGTAGAAAGTGGTTGGCCGCTGGTCAGGGTGTCCGTTCAAGAGGTTGTCACTGTATATCAGTCTTTATGGAATATTTGAAAGTCCCGAAATCATAAGGTAGATTTTTATTCTTTATCTGAAAAGTTTACGCAAAAACCACAGAACAATGATATTTTGTTAAAGAGGTTTAACGCAATCTTGAATGGAGACAGCATTTGCATCATATCAGTCAGTGAGTTGAAATGTTTTGAACTTCTGAAGTTTTGCATGATGTCACACCAGACATAAGAATTTATTTCCAAAGTCAAAATATCCATCTTTGAGGGACTGAGGGACATGATCAGGTAAAGGTCATCAGCTACATAGCTAGACATTGTTAGTACAAAAAGTTCCCAGGTCTGAAGTCCGGCAACAGTAGAGGTAGTATGAACTGGTTTCCTTATCACTGGTCAAGAAGACGAATTCATTGGAGGTGAAAAGTGATAGCAACATCTTAATAATAGAGCATATTTTACCAAAAATAAGGTGAATATACAACAAAAATTATCAGATAATGGGCATTATTGCTGACTAAAGTGGACATGACTGAATAAATAAGTAAAGTTCTCAGTCATAGAAAACATTTCAGACATCAGTAACATTTATTGTTTAATACAAGACTACAGTGCTAGATGGGTCATGTCATACATTAGCCAGAAAGAGATTTATTGTTTAATACAAGACTACTGTGCTATATGGGTCATGTCATACATTAGCCAGAAAGAGATTCATTGTATTTTATATCTGTCAATTTTATCTATACAGATTTCTTATAACTTTGAATGTTATTAAATATATAAAACCTGAGGAAGAAAGGAAACAAATTTTGTTGAATGTACTGAAAATTGTTTTGTCTCTGAATACAGGTGTTTGTTGGACCTATAGCAATCTCAGCGTTTTCTCATACTATGGATCAGCTAGTTGACATATCAGCCATACCTTCATACTATGCATTTCATGTTTTTGTTATTTTTTGCATTAGCAAATTATGAGACAGAAGTGTCAAATTGCAGCACTAATGGATCTGTGGTATTGACAGCATCAACAATGTGAAAAATGTTTGCTGATATAATTGGCTTGGAGAGATTTATTCCACTCATGCCTATGGCATGCTGTCTTTTGTATGATCAGTTGCTAGGAAAAGCTTGTATTTCTAGTAATAGGCACTCTTCCACATTTAGTTTTGTTGGCCATAAAAAGTCAGGCAGGATGTATAAAGGGACATAATTCAAATTTTATTCTGTGAGATGATTATAATTTGAGTGGTTATCTCCTTAAACATTGTTGGACAGTTTCTATGTGGAATCATATTGAGACAAAATGCCTATAAAAGGTAATTGTTCAAATATTTTCTTTCAGATTTTATAAATTTATTTTGTTATCAATTCTCACTTAACAAATAAGGAGTAGAAAAATTGAGGCATTTAGAATTTGATTATGTATTTTGTGGGGAGATTTTTATTTGCTTATGATATCAATGAATATAATTATTAATATTTTAGCTTATATTTATCTCTTTTGTACCTGTTTAAAATAATGTATTTCTATAACCCTCTAAACCATTGTTATTCTCAATTATTTGATTATTTTATACCCCAGCCAAATCTGGGGAAGGTATAGTGTTTTTGTCTGTCTGTCCCATCATGTCACATAAGATTTCAACTATCCTGAATTTTGCTTTTCTGCTCAACACCTTTTTAAGAATATGAATGGATTGGAACTAATTTGTAATGATGCTTTAAGAATATCTAGGCCAAGTTTGATTATTATCATTTTCTGCATAGGAATTATAGCTCATTTAACATGGGACTTACCCTTTAGTTTCCATTCATTTTCTTTTGAGGACTACATGGACTGAAACTAAATGTGTTAAGATGCTTTACAATAAAAAGACCTAGTCAAGTTTTTGCCAATTTATTACAGAATTTTTTGTATTTATTGCCCCTGTTTGACTTGATCTTTACCCATTAGTTCCCTTTCAGTAACTTTTGAGTATGTTGTGGACAGAAACTAAATTTGTTATGATACTTTATATTAAGAAGGCCTAGTCAAGTTTGATATTTACCATTTTATGGCAGAATTCTATGGAGTTATTGCCCCTATTTGACTTGGACCTGTACCCTTCAGTGTCCATTCAGTGACTTGAGGACTCCATGTACAGAAAATAAATGTGTCATGATGCTTTACATTAAGAAAATCACAATCAAGCTTAATTTTTATCATTTTTCGACAAAATTATGTCAGTTTAATTTCAAACGTTGCCATTGAGTTGCATCATATTAGGGAGACATCCAGTTCATATGGGCAGATTTCTTGTTTATTTTTAATCATATATTATGCATCATATCAAGGTTTTCGGGATTTAGAGTCTCAACCAGTTTCTGTACAATATACCTTCAAAGTGAAAAAATTTAAAATGTTCTTTAGATGCCTTGTCATATTGTGTAGAGTCCTTGTTTAAATGACATGTTCTTAGATGCCATGTTCCAGTCCTTAATCTGTAACATCTGTATTTTCAGGAAATAAAATCATTGCAAGAGAATGAACTGTTATCTGATCGCCAGGAAGCTGAGATGGAAATGTCAGATGAAGAGGAGGCTGCTCCAACGAAAAAGAAAAGGACCGATTTTGATGAAGATCTCACAGCTCAGTATGCTGAAAGTAAGGACAGATCTTAATGAACCTTATCAGAATTTGCTAAGCATTATGGGTAAAAATATTGTGAATACAAATATAAGCCATTTTTGTTAATCCTCTTTGGTCATAGTGATAACTTTCATGCTGAAATTGATAGACATTATCTCCACTGATAAGGGATGTAGACAAATAAAAGAAAAAGGTAATTAAATGGATTTCAGAGAGGAAGAAATAATGTACATCATTCACAGCTTAATTTTACATTGATCCAACATGATGTCAACTAGATTTTACATTGATACATGTCATCTTGATTTTACATCAAGATAACATAATTTCAGATTGATTTTACCTTGATACAACATAATGTCAGCTTCATTTGGCATCTCTTTTTACTCATTACAACATAATGTCAGCTTCATTTGGCATCTCTTTTTACTCAATGCAACATAATGTCAGCTTGATTTGGCATCTCTTTTTACTCAATACAACATAATGTCAGCTTGATTTGGCATCTCTCTTTACTCAATACAACATAATGTCAGCTTGATTTGGCATCTCTCTTTACTCAATACAACATAATGTCAGCTTGATTTGGCATCTCTTTTTACTCAATACAACATAATGTCAGCTTGATTTGGCATCTCTTTTTACTCATTATGTCATTACAACATAATGTCAGCTTCATTTGGCATCTCTTTTTACTCAATACAACATAATGTCAGCTTGATTTGGCATCTCTCTTTACTCAATACAACATGTCAGCTTGATTTGGCATCTCTTTTTACTCAATACAACATAATGTCAGCTTGATTTGGCATCTCTCTTTACTCAATACAACATAATGTCAGCTTGATTTGGCATCTCTCTTTACTCAATACAACATAATGTCAGCTTGATTTGGCATCTTTCTTTACTCAATACAACATAATGCCAGTTGGATTCTACATTTCTGTCATTACTCAACTACACCATAATGTCATTTGAATTTACATTTCTGTCATTACTCAATACACCATATTGTCAGTTGGATTCTACATTTCTGTCATTACTCAGTACACCATAATGTCAGTTGGATTCTACATTTCTGTCATTACTCACTACACCATAATGTCAGTTGGATTCTACATTTCTGTCATTACTCAATACACCATAATGTGAGCTGGATTCTACATTTCTGTCATTACTCAATACACCATAATGTCAGTTGGATTCTACATTTCTGTCATTACTCAATACACCATAATGTGAGCTGGATTCTACATTTCTGTCATTACTCAATACACCATAATGTCAGTTGGATTCTACATTTCTGTCATTACTCACTACACCATAATGTCAGTTTAATTTACATTTCTGTCATTACACAATGCACCATAATGTTAGTTGGATTCTACATTTCTGTCATTACTCAATACACCATAATTTCAGTTGGATTCTACTTTTCTGTCTTTACTCAATGCACCATAATGTCAGTTGAATTTACATTTCTGTCATTACTCAATACACCATAATGTGAGCTGGATTCTATATTTCTGTCATTACTCAATACACCATAATGTCAGTTGGATTCTACATTTCTGTCATTACTCAATACACCATGATGTCAGTTGGATTCTACATTTCTGTCATTACTTTATGCACCATAATGTCAGTTGAAATTACATTTCTGTCATTACTCAATACACCATAGTGTCAGTTGGATTCTACATTTCTGTCATTACTCAATACACCATAATGTCAGTTGGATTCTACATTTCTGTCATTACTCAATACACCATGATGTCAGTTGGATTCTACATTTCTGTCATTACTCAATACACCATGATGTCAGTTGGATTCTACATTTCTGTCATTACTCAATACAACATGATGTCAGTTGGATTCTACATTTCTGTCATTACTTAATGCACCATAATGTCAGTTGAATTTACATTTCTGTCATTACTCAATACACCATAGTGTCAGTTGGATTCTACATTTCTGTCATTACTCAATACACCATGATGTCAGTTGGATTCTACATTTCTGTCATTACTTAATGCACCATAATGTCAGTTGAATTTACATTTCTGTCATTACTCAATACACCATAGTGTCAGTTGGATTCTACATTTCTGTCATTACTCAATACACCATAATGTCAGTTGGATTCTACATTTATGTCATTACTCAACACACCATAATGTCGGCTGAATTTACATTTGTCATTACTCAATAAACCATAATGTCATTTAGATTCTACATTTCTGTCATTACTCTCTACACCATAATGTCAGTTGGATTCTACATTTCCCTCATTACTCAATAAACCATAATGTCATTTGGATTCTTCATTTCTGTCATTACTCTCTACACCATAATGTCAGTTGAATTTACATTTCTGTCATTACTCAATACACCATAATGTCAGTTGGATTCTACTTTTCTGTCTTTACTCAATGCACCATAATGTCAGTTGAATTTACATTTATGTCATTACTCAATACACCATAATGTGAGCTGGATTCTACATTTCTGTCATTACTCAATACACCATGATGTCAGTTGGATTCTACATTTCTGTCATTACTTTATGCAGCATAATGTCAGTTGAATTTACATTTCTGTCATTACTCAATACACCATAGTGTCAGTTGGATTCTACATTTCTGTCATTACTCAATACACCATAATGTCAGTTGGATTCTACATTTCTGTCATTACTCAATACACCATGATGTCAGTTGGATTCTACATTTCTGTCATTACTTAATGCACCATAATGTCAGTTGAATTTACATTTCTGTCATTACTCAATACACCATAGTGTCAGTTGGATTCTACATTTCTGTCATTACTCAATACACCATAATGGCAGTTGGATTCTACATTTATGTCATTACTCAACACACCATAATGTCGGCTGAATTTACATTTCTGTCATTACTCAATAAACCATAATGTCATTTGGTTTCTACATTTCTATCATTACTCTCTACACCATAATGTCAGTTGGATTCTACATTTAAGTCATTACTCAATACACCATAATGTCAGTTGAATTTACATTTGTCATTACTCAATAAACCATAATGTCATTTAGATTCTACATTTCTGTCATTATTCTCTACACCATAATGTCAGTTGGATTCTACATTTCCCTCATTACTCAATAAACCATAATGTCATTTGGATTCTTCATTTCTGTCATTACTCTATACACCATAATGTCAGTTGAATTTACATTTCTGTCATTACTTAATACACCATAATGTCAGTTGGATTCTACCTTTCTGTCATTATGCAATCCACCATAATGTCAATTGGATTCTACATTTCTTTTCTTACTCAGTACAACATGATGTCATCTTGATTTTACAAACCTCTATTTCACTCTTTAATATGTCCACTTGAGTTTAAATATCTCTCATCACTCTCAGTCCAACATGTCAGATTGATTTTACATCTCTCACTCCTGATACAATAATGTAGGCTTGTTCTTACCTCCCATCTCACTCCTGATACAATAATGTAGGCTTGTTCTTATATCTCATCTCACTCCTGATTCAATAATGTAGGCTTGTTTGTTCTTACATCTCATCTCTTGATACAATAATGTAGGCTTGTTCTTACCTCTCATCTCTCTCCTGATACATTAATGTAGGCTTGTTCTTACATCTCATCTCACTCCTGATACAATAATGTGGGCTTGTTCTTATATCTCATCTCCTGATTCAATAATGTAGGCTTGTTTGTTCTTACATCTCATCTCTTGATACAATAATGTAGGCTTGTTCTTACCTCTCATCTCACTCCTGATACAATAATGTAGGCTTGTTCTTACATCTCATCTCACTCCTGATTCAATAATGTAGGCTTGTTTGTTCTTACATCTCATCTCTTGATACAATAATATAGGCTTGTTCTTACATCTCATCTCACTCCTGATACAATAATGTAGGTTTTTTTTTACATCTCATCTCACTCCTGATTCAATAATGTAGGTTTTTCTTACATCTCATCTCACTCCTGATTCAATAATGTAGGCTTGTTTGTTCTTACATCTCATCTCTTGATACAATAATGTAGGCTTGTTCTTACCTCTCATCTCACTCCTGATACAATAATGTAGGCTTGTTCTTACCTCTCATCTCACTCCTGATACAATAATGTAGGCTTGTTCTTACATCTCATCTCACTCCTGATTCAATAATGTTGGCTTGTTTGTTCTTACATCTCATCTCTTGATACAATAATGTGGGCTTGTTCTTACCTCTCATCTCACTCCTGATACAATAATGTAGGTTTTTCTTACATCTCATCTCACTCCTGATTCAATAATGTTGGCTTGTTTGTTCTTACATCTCATCTCTTGATACAATAATGTGGGCTTGTTCTTACATCTCATCTCACTTCTGATACAATAATGTAGGCTTGTTCTTACCTCTCATCTCACTCCTGATTCAATAATGTAGGCTTGTTTGTTCTTGCATCTCATCTCTTGATACAATAATGTAGGCTTGTTCTTACCTCTCATCTCACTCCTGATTCAATAATGTAGGCTTGTTTGTTCTTACATCTCATCTCTTGATACAATAATGTAGGCTTGTTCTTACCTCTCATCTCACTCCTGATTCAATAATGTAGGCTTGTTCTTACATCTCATCTCACTCCTGATTCAATAATGTAGGCTTGTTTGTTCTTACATCTCATCTCTTGATACAATAATGTAGGCTTGTTCTTACCTCTCATCTCACTCCTGATACAATAATGTAGGCTTGTTCTTACCTATCATCTCACTCCTGATACAATAATGTAGGCTTGTTCTTACATCTCATCTCACTCCTGATACAATAATGTAGGTTTTTCTTACATCTCATCTCACTCCTGATTCAATAATGTAGGTTTGTTTGTTCTTACATCTCATCTCTTGATACAATAATGTAGGCTTGTTCTTACATCTCATCTCACTTCTGATACAATAATGTAGGCTTGTTCTTTACCTTTCATCTCACTCCTGATTCAATAATGTAGGCTTGTTCTTACCTCTCATCTCACTCCTGATTCAATAATGTAGGCTTGTTTGTTCTTGCATCTCATCTCTTGATACAATAATGTAGGCTTGTTCTTACATCTCATCTCACTCCTGATTCAATAATGTAGTCTTGTATTTACCTCTCATCTCACTCCTGATTCAATAATGTAGGCTTGTTTGTTCTTACATCTCATCTCTTGATACAATAATGTAGGCTTGTTCTTACCTCTCATCTCACTCCTGATACAATAATGTAGGCTTGTTCTTACATCTCATCTCACTCCTGATTCAAAAATGTAGGCTTGTTTGTTCTTACATCTCATCTCTTGATACAATAATGTAGGCTTGTTCTTACCTATCATCTCACTCCTGATACAATAATGTAGGCTTGTTCTTACATCTCATCTCACTCCTGATACAATAATGTAGGTTTTTCTTACATCTCATCTCACTCCTGATTCAATAATGTAGGTTTGTTTGTTCTTACATCTCATCTCTTGATACAATAATGTAGGCTTGTTCTTACATCTCATCTCACTTCTGATACAATAATGTAGGCTTGTTCTTACCTCTCATCTCACTCCTGATACAATAATGTAGGTTTTTCTTACATCTCCTCTCACTCCTGATTCAATAATGTAGGCTTGTTTGTTCTTGCATCTCACTCCTGATACAATAATGTAGGCTTGTTCTTACCTCTCATCTCACTCCTGATACAATAATGTAGGCTTGTTCTTACCTCTCATCTCACTCCTGATACAATAATGTAGGCTTAACTTTACGTTTCACACATCACTCTTGATACAATAATATTGGCTTATTCTTCCATCTCTCACATCATTCTTGAGACAATATTGTAGGCCTGTTCTTTCATCTCTCACCTCATTTATGTAAATATCCAAGGAAAAGATTGAAAAAGATCATAGTGAATGTAGATGGCAAAGGTCAGGTGTCAAGACTTTTAAAACAGATAAGATTATCTCCCTTCTTGGCACAACTGCTACAATAAGTGTAAGGTATCAAGAATTTTCTTTTTCCTTTTGACATTTTGGGGGTGTGCCCGCCAAATTTGGAGTATGGGAGGGACAAAGCATCCCCAGGGATCCTAGATGCAGTACTGAAACTTTATTTCGATATGCAATCAGCACACCTTTTCACACTCTATTAAACAACAGTGCATCATACTTTTTGTCCATTCCCTCAAAATATAATTTTAGATAATGTTTAAACATATGAAAGATTTTTTTAATAAAATAAGTGATGCTTAAGGTAGAGAAACTCCTATGACTTTCCACTTTTGGAAACAATTTATATTCAATCTGTTGGATGCTTTTTTTGGTCTACCTCAATAGTCTTTTGTATGCCAGAAGTGATTTGTGACTTCATATAAATTTCTTGACAAACAACTCTTGCATTTGGATATTAGGCAAATGTCAGTCATGTGACTAGCTTCATTTGTATCTTGCTTGAAAATTGGAAACACTTGTGACAGATGCATACAGGTTTGATTATACACCTTTTTTTTGTTCCCCCTCTCCCATGATAGATCTTTTGTGTGAAGGTAAAATATGGTTCATCTACTTGGATGTATCATTGTTTGTTTCAAGCAACAAAACATGAAAACTAGGTATGCCTAACTGTTATATTTGTGTCTGCCATGGCCCCAATCCAACCCCTTGCCTCTTTGAAATAATATCAGAAATGTTTGTCACCTACTTTAAGATTTATTTATTGACGGCGGGATTGATAAATGTATATATTTCACACATTTTTGATGTTTCATCTGTCCATCTATCTTTTCTATCAATCTATCTAGCTAGCTAGCAACCTATCTCTCTAGCTAGCCATCCATCCATCTATCATTTATCTTTTAGTGTGTCTGTTTTATCTGTCTGTTTTTTATCTAAATGATTTATTGCAATAATAACTTTTTTTGCAGTGACTGGGTAAGCTGTAAGCTGGATTTGTCTGTTTGTCAGTCTCTCTGTGTACATTTATCTCAAAAATACTTTTTAGCAGTGGCTGGTAAGCTGGGTTTGTCTGTTTGTCAGTCTCTCTGTTTGTGTACATTTATCTCAAAAATACTTTTTTTGCAGTGGCTGGTAAGCTGGGTTTGTTTGTCAATCTCTCTGTTTGTGTACATTTATCTCAAAAATACTTTTTTTGCAGTGGCTGGTAAGCTGAGTCAGTTGAACTCCCTGAAGGATGAGAATGATGCCTTGAAGTGCCAAGTGGAAGCCTATAAAAATGAGATAGACATGGTAAAACTTGAATACAAAGAACAGCTTGACCAGAAGGACAAACAACTCAAGTCATTACAACAAGCTTTGCAGGGCATGCAGCAGGCAAGTTTTGTGTGTGTGTGTGTGTGTGTGTGTGTGTGTGTGTGTGTGTGTGTGCATGCATGTGCATGTGTATTAATGGATAAACAGTTAAAGTGATTACACCAAACTGTACAACAGCTCTGTGTGTGTGTGTGTGTATGTATGTACAGGTGCATGCCTGAGTGCATGTAGGTAAGCAGCTTAAGTCATCACACCAAGCAAGTTGTACAAAAGGGCATGAAACAGGTAATGTATGTATTTGTACATGTGCATGCATGCATGCATGTAGATAACCAGCTCATATCATTACATGAAACTTTACAGTATGGCATGCAACAGGCAAGATTTGTGTGTCTTTCATTTTTAGAGGCAGATAAATGTGGTCAAACAGTAATACAGTGAAGACCATTGGATAAGCACCTTGACTCACTATGCCAAGTTTTACAGAGTATGCCACAGACAAGTTATTTTTAGTTGGACTATTTAGCATGCAGGAGATGCCATCTTGTGTAGCATGTTTCATTATTTTTAATCAATTTTAAATTGACTTTAGTAAATAGGTCATGGTGAGTCTACAGCACAAAATCATCCCAGCTATCACACTGTCATTAATTTGATTCCAAAAGATAAAAAATATTGTAATTGTAGTGTGACATGAGTATTAGACTGCTAATTAAAGCATGGAAAACAAGTTACAGATACCCAAGTTTTGCTTTACAAATATGTTCATTGTATTTCTAAAGCTGTCTGTTAATGCTCATACTGCAAATTGAAGAAAGATTTTGGGGCATGAAATTCAATTAATTTCAATTTAGCAAAGAAATTAAATTTTAAAAAATAGTATTCATGGTAAGGTCAGTAATTATAACATTGTTCATAATTATTAGTACACTGTAAACTGCATCATGCTGTTAACATGCTGGACATCCTAGAAAATTTTGTGAAGCTAATTATAATTTTCAGCTTATTTTATATTTATTGTTTTCTAGCAATTAATAAATGCCAGAGCTGAAATTACAGAACGTCAAAAGACAGTGGCTGCTTCAGATAACAGCAGTGGTGAGAAAACAGAGGAAACCCCCAAAAAAGCCAGTGTTAGCATTGATATAGTTGGCATTGATCAAGGTGCTCAAAAACAAGCCGAAGATAAGGTACTGGTATCTGAATTATGACTTTTTAGCAGATGATCTCATTTTCACCATTTATTTATTTTGTATTTAAATATAGGAATATAAAATCATGATATCTCGATGGGTGAAATTGTTGCATTATGACATCATAACAGGTAAATGTGTAATGCTAACATTTTTAACATATACCAATCCCATAAAAGAAATGTTTTATAAAACAAAGAATCATGTGATTTTATTATTTTCAAGTTATGCAACCTTCGCAGTAGTTTCAGTATGTTGCCCTATGACAAAAAAGAAAAATTTTGTAACATTTAAAACATTTTGCATGAATAAAACGCCCATATATATTAATATCCTTTGATATTTTAATGATGTATATTATTGCAGAATGCAACTGACTCTTCTGTTGGGTGCGTGCTTTATTCCGTCAGTTTGTATCTTGGCAACCAAAATTGAATGTAAAGATTACTATACAGCTATTATTCCTTCCAAATTTCATGTTTTTCTTATAAACTCACTTATAAGATGAGTCAAATTGCAAAATGTATTGACCCAGTTCACATAATATGCTGACAGGTTTGAGTAAGTGCAGTCTGTAAGGAGTACCTGGTAGAACAAACAATTGACATTGATGTGCAAGTACATTATTCTGCAGCAGGTCAGGATCTTTGTTGTTTGAAGTTTGATGACCTACAAGTGAGTATATATGGTAAAAAAAAAAAGTAGATGGATAAAAGCAATTTTTTTATGATAAAAGACTTAGGTGCTTCATATTTTTCAAAATGCATTGGTGATATTTTTAAAATAAACCTTTGAATCTGAGTGCATATTCTCTTGACATTCTTGTGATCTTACTGTTATATATGGTTTATTTTAGGACTTGGTGACCACCAGATCACTTATTGTGGAAGTTGAACCACAGAAAAACATTGTCTGCACAACTGGTCTTAATGTCACAGAAAAGGAGGCAAAACTGCTAGGTAATGAAAATTTGTAACAAGATGATGACTCCGATGATTTACCATAGAAACTACAAAAATGCATCCACCTGCAAATGACATATACCCAGATCTGCTGGTGCATTGTGCATTTGAAGGTCAAATGACATATACCCAGATCTAATGGTGCATTATGCATTTGAAGGTCAAATGACATATACCCAGATCTGCTGGTGCATTGTGCATTTGAAGGTCACGGATGAGCAGTGGCTTAGTTGGTAGATCATAAGACTTAATAATCCAAGGTTCAAAGGTTTAATACCTGCCCAGGAAATTTCATTTCCTCAGCTTGTGTTAAAATTGCCTTTAAAACCAGTCAGATTAGCTATTTTAAAAATGCTTTTAAAACCAGTCCGATTAGCTGACTGTAGGTGGATCAAAATTATTCATGAGTACATATTGTATATATTTAGGTACATTGCATAGGTTGAAGAATTTAGGTATATTGTATAGGTTGAAGAATTTAGTTACAGTATAGGTTGAAGATTTTAGGTACATTATATAGGTTGAAGAATTTAGGTACAGTGTATAGGTTGAAGAATTTAGGTACAGTGTATAGGTTGAAGAATTTAGGTACAGTGTATAGGTTGAATAATTTAGGTACATTATATAGGTTGAAGTACAGTGTATAGGTTGAAGAATTTAGGTACAGTGTATAGGTTGAAGAATTTAGGTACAGTGTATAGGTTGAAGAATTTAGGTACATTGTATAGGTTGAAGAATTTAGGTACATTGTATAGGTCAAAGAATTTAAGTACATTGTATAGGTTGAAGAATTTAGGTACATTGTATAGGTTGAAGAATTTAGGTAGAGAGTATAGGTTGAAGAATTTAGGTACATTATATAGGTTGAAGAATTTAGGTACCGTGTATAGGTTGATGATGTTGTTGGGCTTAACACCATTTTTTAGCACATGATAGGCTATTCATGGCGGCCAGTATTAATGGTGGAGGAAAAAACCGGGAAATCACGGGAAAGAACCACCGACCCACGAGAAGCTACTGGCAAGCTTTCTCACATATCCACATTCGACGAGTCTGGACTTGAACTCAAGCAGACAGAGGTGAGATGGCAGTGATCCGTAATGGACAGCACTTTAGACCACTCGGCCACTCGGGGCCCCTTGTATAGGTTGAAGAATTTAGGTACATTATATAGGTTGAAGAATTTAGGTACAGTGTATAGGTTGAAGAAAAGCTCATGGAAAACAAATAAAAGAGAAAGTTTGGGCTTGCAGCATTAAACATCATTTTATTCTGACCAGCCCTTCCATACTGACTTTTACCGTTTCATATCATGTCTCAAAATTACTTACCTTGAATGAAAATAATACAAAATAGTAAATTAAATTGACCTTTTGCCTAATTTTTTTTGTTTCTTTTCTTCATTAATTTCAATTTTTAAATTATTTTTCAACCTTGTGATAATTAATTTTTCATGAGTATCCTACCATAAAATATAGTAAATTCCTTAATTGTTAAAAACACTGATTTTTATTATTTATTTAGTTTTTATTCACCTGTCATTAGTTTATGAAGTTATTTTGTTCTCCACCATCAACTGTTACTATCCATCTTGGGCAGCTTGTTAGATTTCAGGGTCAAAAGAATAAGCATTACCATTCTTGTGACTGCATTCTACTTAATAATATTAGTTAAAATACAGACATTAGCCAAACTTTGAGGATGGCTTACACTATGGTAAAGATCACTTTGGTGGTCAGTGCCAAATGGTCAAGGACACTGTGACTAAGAGAATAATAATAGTCTCTGCACAATAACATCAGTTCTGAATCACAGACCTGAATCAGTCATTGTTGTGAATGGTTTGCACTTTGAAGAAGCCTGTTGATTGTAGGGCCAAAATATAAAATGCCATGGTCACTGAAAGAAGAAAACTAGATTCTGGTTCTACATAACAAACATGGACCAAAAGTTTTAGATGGCTTGCACTTTGGGATTCTATTGATCTAGGGGTCAAAAGATCATAGGTCAAGGTCACTGTTAACATGGAGAAGAAAAATTACTTCCACATGAAAACATGGTTTTACATCACAGACCTGATTCCTCCAGTCATAAAACTTCATGCAGCTCAGAAACTTAACTGTGAAACATTCTGACTAAAAAATATGCTGTATTTGTCAGTTTTGATTAAGGTTTCCATGTGTGAAGGAGGATTTTGTTTACTTGAAATGTTAAGAATATTTTCAGGTGGAAGGGTCTAACTTTAAAAATCTGAGACTATTTGGAGTGGGTTAAAATGTCTAAAGTCAAAGTTACTGGCTGAAAATTGGTAAATGCATAAATACTTTAGTTCTTATTCATATACCTTCACCAAAGGTTGTGCGTGACTTGCATTTTGGATGAGGGTCACTGACTGACTGAAGAAAACTAGCTTATGATGTTACAGTGTTAAATCATAACCATGGTCTGGAGTTTGTGGAGGGCTTGCATTTATAGTATGGAAGAGGTCAATAGATGTTATGGTAAAAAAATAAAACATCAAAGCCATTGTTATTCACAAAAAAATGGTTTTGCAAAATAACTTTTGTTGTAGATTAGGTTTCTTGACCAAACTTTGTGGATGGCTTATACTGAGGTAAGGAAGACATTTGTAGATATTAAGGTCCAAAGTACAGAGTTCGAAGTCAGGGTGAATCTGATCAGAAAATAAAGCTTTCTGCACAAGAAGTTATGTTCAAGACTTACTACATTAACCAGGTCATTGTGACCCATCAGTAAATCAAATCAACAATGCTCTGTTTGTGTTTACATAGAGAACATGGAGTATGCATACATTATATCAGTGTTTGTGTTTACATAGAGAACATGGAGTGTGCATATATTATATCACAGTACTTTTGTTACTACTGTAAAACTAATCTAAATTATTGGAATTTAGCTAAAAAGTTCAGCCATAAAGATGGGCTTGCTTTAATGGTTAGTCATTTTAATCTGAAAGAATATATACTTGTGAAACAGTTGTGCAAAACATTTTGTACTAGCAGAAATATTCTACCACAAATAAACATTGCCTATATAGGATGACAGTACAGTGATGCAATTAAAAATTATAACACAATACTTATATTTAATCCTCAGGTTTGGTCAGCTGTTTTCTTCATGTTCATCCAACAGGAGCCTCCATTGACTATATTTGGTCATACTTGCATCGCCTGGGTGTCGAGACACGAATCAGTGAACTTGAATCACTAATGGAGAAGATGCCAATGATTTTTAGACAAGACATTACTGGTGTTGGTGCCACAATTGAGCGACACTGGCATTTCACAGGATATACTAGTTTACAAGCTTGACAACTTTAAAAATCTTTTATTATAACTGGCTTTATTGCCACAGTTTAGTGCTGACAGTGTTAAGTGTCACAGAAATGTCAGTGTCAGTTATGGTAGGAAGCTTCAAAAATTGACAGATTGCTCTAGAATCACCCAGACAGGTGTGTGAATTATTTAATCAGGAATATCAGTGCTGATACAATCAAATTGGTTATGTGAAAGTGGATATGAAATTAACAATTACATCAGATTACTTAAAACTAAATTGTTTTTACAACATTATATTTGTTGGTATGAATTATATTTGTCATTAATAAGTTAGGGTAAGAATTGTTTTATTTCTATACAGCCCATCTAGTGCATCTTGATTGTGGTCCTATCCATCTTGGGCAGCTTGCTAGAATGATTTTGTAAACCCTTTATCATTTACACAAATGAAAATAATCTATTTTTTATTTATATTTATTTGACATGATGCTGTTTAACTAGTATATTAATTTTTTATGGTTTTAACTTAGACATTTTCCAGTTGTAACTCTCTCAGCACCACATATGAAAATATTGTCACTGGCAAATGAAATTAAACTGGCATGTTTTCATAAATGTGAATTTATTTTAGTTTTGCACATCATTTCAATGAGTGGGCAGGGGTGTAGTGTTGGGTGTGTGACTTTTTCTTTTTGAGACTTTTTAATGAAGTCTTATGCAAAAATCTTGTGACTGAAGCAAATGAAATTTTGTGTGCATATTTATAAAGCTCATTAGACCACTATGCCTTTTAATTCTTTTTTACCTTTCCATCTGCAATAGGGGAATACACCACTCCCTTGATAACTCACGCCCGGATAACTTGCAAACCCGCTTATAATTTGGTGTCCTGCATGGCTCCCGATCTGTTTCCCAAAGACAATGTTTTAAAATGTGCTGAACATGAAAAAAAAATGCGATAAGAATTGGTAAATTGAACTAAGATGCATACTGATATTTGATGTTTTGTATACGAAAACAAATTTATTAATCAATATTTTTTGTAAAAACAAAATGGAAATTCAGTATTTTCGATCTTTTTTGCAAAAGTAAATTTTCTTAGTGAACATTTTATGTCTGATTAATTTAACAAATTTTTCAAATAATACAAAGTGATATGTACGAAAAATGATACATTTAAATAATTGTTATTTGATAACTGGATTCTGTACGAAAAATACATGAAATATGGTAGATCATGTAATCATCGAAAATGATGATTATTGCCAGTAAACATAGAATTAAAATTTTGAAATTTGCAATTCT